>JADRCD010193340.1:3135-22540 GCA_019843815.1 Montemys delectorum
GAGAGAGAGAGAGAGAGAGAGAGAGAGAGAGAGAGAGAGAGAGAGAGCCTTAGGCAGGCCTCAGCCCAGCCCCTCCCCCCACATGGAACGACACAGTTCCAGCCCAAGCTTGTTGGTGTGGTGAAAAAACTTTGCTTTTCTGCTAAAAGCAAAACACAGTTGCTTTTGTTCTGTAATCTCTTTTTTTCCCTCCTTTAGGTGACTTCAACTTGATATCTGGTTCTGTCTTGTTCGTTTATGAATGGAGGATTTGACCCGAAGAGCCACAGAGTTGCAAGCCCGAAAACTGTGGAGTCACCAAGTCATTAAGAGCAGCCTCTATCATCCAGATTTTTTTTTAAATGTGAAGAATAACCCCTGTGTCAAGCCAGATCATCTTACACCTTCGGTTAAGGCATTCCTAACCAATGTACACACTTTTCAAAACAAACCACAGTTCATATTCCTGGCTCTGGTTTTGTTCAGAAGGCTGAATTGTGGTTCCAACACCACAAAAAGGTCAACAGAATCAAAAGCCTACACGTCTGTGTTCAGTTACATCATCTCTGAGCACTATGTCTTCACTTTTGATTGCTTTAAGAAGAAAAATAGTAGATTAAAAAAAAAAAAGCCACCAAATCTCAACCCAGGTAAATAAATGCCATACTTGTATGTGTGTATATGAACTTTAAAATTTTCCTTTTAATGACTTGTATGAACATGTATGAACATTTATATAGTCAGATTTTGTTGACTTTTGTAGTATTAATAAATTTATCAGATTTTTTTTTACCAATGTGTATGTAATGCAGAACTGCCCTGGTCAGGCATGTGTTTTTTCCTTTTCTATTCCCTCCCTTTTTAATCTTTTCTCTTTTTTTTTTATTTGTACTCTCCCTCCCTCTCAGTCTCTCCTTTTGTGTGGTGTGATTGTGGTGTATGTATGTGTATGTGTTTGTTTGTGTGTGTATGTTTGTGTGTGAGAGTGTGTAAATGTGTTTATGTGTGAGTATATGTGATTGTGTGTGTGTTTGTGTGTGTTTGCTTTAACTCCTTTGCTCATCGTGGAGAGGAGACAGGGCCGCTGAAACAGCTCTGTTCAAAGCAGCAGCAGTGTGGCATGGTAGTGGCTTGTTCCCATTTGTGGCAGGCAGGAAGCAGAGCCCAGGTGACCTGTAGCAGGGCTATAGCCTTCATAGGTAGGTCCCTTGTAGCCCATTTGTACCCCACATTCCAAAGGTTCTGCTACCTTCCCAACTAACACCACCAGCTAGGAACAAGGCATTTGAACACGCGAGCCTATGGGGCCATTTCAGAGTTCAACTATAGCCTGGGTACATCTCAGAGTCTTGTATGTGCTAGGTAACTGCTCTAGCACTAAGCCATATTCTCAGCACTCTCCTTTTTTGAAAGTATAAACTACAGTTTTATACCAAAAAAAGAAATGGCCAGTGTAGTTAAAATGATAACTGCAGAGATCTAAGACAAGAACAGTGTGCTGGATGCCTTCCTTCTGTCAGACCCAGTCCCTCCTGCCTTTCCTCAGGAAGATTGGCTGGCCATGTGGACCTCTGACCCACCTTGCCTACTGACCTCCTCTTGGGTGTTTCTATGGGGGCTCCTGGTGAGAGACCAGAGGAGACAGGGAGCAATCTGGGGTGACTGTGTTAGTGGCTCCTATTAGAAGGCATCTTAGACTAGCTGCATAGCTGCACTTCTAACACAGCAGAATCTCATTCTTTCTCGATTTTTCCAGCTTTCCCCTCATCTCTTCAGGTATGGCTGGCAACAGTGAAGTGGATATTAGCCCCATCGTGCCTGCCCACCCCTCACGACCTTGACGATCAACTGTCTTGTCCATGGTTCTTCTTTGAATTATTGAGTGAGATGCTTTCTGTTGAATCTTGGCTGATATAAAATAGATACTGCACTGTGCAAAAACAGTAGCTACTGGTTCAATGTGGCCACTTGAATATTTTATCTAATTTATTAAATTTATACTCCAATGAACTAAAATGAAATACAATTAAAATATAGTCCCATTGATCACATTTCAAGTGTTCAATAGTCATGAGAGTTAAGTGGCTTCAGGATATGACAGCCTAGATCTAGGATGTTCCCATCACCACAGTGAGTCCCACAGGACAGTGCAGTTAGAATTACACAGTCCAAAGGGCCACCTTGTCACCTGTCTCCTTTGTGTTTGTCTCCCTTACTTTTCCCAAGCCAAGATGGGTGTTTTGGGAAATACCCCAGGCTAGCTTTGAACTCACATTCTTCCTGGCTTCCCATAGCTAGAGTTCCCATGCCAGCTGTTTTTCTTACAGTAACTGATGACATCCTTGCTTTTCTTTGTTATTTTACCACTTGGGTAAATATCCTGGTTAATGCAACTTAAAATTTGCCCATTTGCAGCTCTAAAATGCAGTTTTGTTTTATTGAGACAGGTTCTCACATTATATAGCCCAGGCTGGTTTCAAATTCATAACTCATAGCAATCCTCCTCCTTGGGCCTCTTAGGTGCTGAGATTACAGTTGTGCATTGGCTACACCGTAATCCACATTAAATATTTATTATTGTTTTGTTTCTCAGATGCTTCAAACATTTGCATATACATTGTGTATTAGTTTCATTTCCATTGCAGATGTGGTATCTTACCAATAAGATATGCAGGTACACAAATCAACTCTATTGCTGTTAGAAACTTGGGTTGTGTCTAACTTCATATGCCACATCTCTGCTTTTTTGTGTATTCTTGTGCACACAGGCAGATATTTTTGTAGTTATGTACCTGGAGTGGAGTCTTCTGAAGTGATTGGACTGATTTGTATTGTTATCAACACTCAAGGTCACTCTAATAGTGTCTGTTGGTTGCTTCAACAGCACTTGTTATTTCAGAAGTTTACATTATAATTCTAATATAATCCTGAGGAGTGAGTGGTTGTATCTTACTGTAATTTTTAAAATTGTACTTTACTATTTACCAGTAATGAAGTTATTACCTTTTCAAGTCCAATTTCTAGTACCAAGTGTCTCAGCATCATTATTGAAAATACTGTCCCTTGCATCTGGAGAGATGGCTCAGCCATTAAGAGCATTGACTGCTCTTCCAGAGGTACTGAGTTCAATTCCCAGCAACCACATGATGGCTTACAACCATCTGTAATGGGATCTGATGCCCTCTTCTGGGGTGTGTTTGAAGACAGCTACAGTGTACTCATATAAATAAATCTTTAAAAATCTTTATTTTAAAAAAATCTTTAAGCAGGGTGGTGGTGGCGCACACCTTTGATCCCAGCACTTGAGAGGCAGAGGCAGGCAGATTTCTGAGTTCGAGGCCAGCCTGGTCTACAGATTGTGTTCCAGAACAGCCAAGGCTACACAGAGAAACCCTGTCTTGAAAAAAACAAAAAAAACAAAATTAAAAAAAAAATAATTTCTACTACAGACAACATTTTTTATACATTTTAAATATTACTTATTACTTCCATGTATTTTTTTGTTTGTTTGTTTTGTTTTTTCGAGACAGGGTTTCTCTGTATAGCCCTGGCTGTCCTGGACTTACTCTGTAGACCAGGCTGGCCTTGAACTCAGAAATCTGCCTGCCTCTGCCTCCCAAGTGCCTGGATTAAAGGCATGTGCCACCATGCCCAGCCCTCTTCCATGTATTTTAAAATTTGCATATATTAATTAACTTATTTATTTACATCAAACACTGCCCTCCACTTAGACAACAGTATTAAGCAAAGGTTATTTTCTGAGTCCTTTTCATCTTATTATACTCAGAAATGGAAAGCTCTCAATGACCAAATACCAAGTGAATGATTCTTTGTGGTTTTATTTTTCCAGACACCTTTTATCAGATTGGGATTTCCTCTGCTCCTAGTTTGCAAAGAAGTTCTTTTAAAAAGAAATTAATGCATATCAACTTTGAGTCTCTTTTTTGCACCTACTGAAATGAGCTTCTATGCTACCCTCAAGACTCGAGTTGAGCTTCCAGGACTGTTGCCCATTGTCAGTGGTTTAAAAGCACACACCTGAGTAATATCAGTTTAGCCTGCTTTGATAATGAAAAGAGGGACGAACTGTCTCATTTAGCTATAACTCAGTGCAGGTGAATTTAGGCATCGCATCATGTCCCCAGGGCCACTTCTCTTTACCCTTGTGCTCTGCTTCCCTGTTGTCTTATGCGGGCAAGATGACTTCCCATAGTCACAGGCACCATCCTCAATCATCCAACTCAACAGTATAAAGTTAGATTTCTTTTTTAAATCATTGTTCCCTGGAAACCTGTCCTTCTAATCTAATGCCTGATGTTCAGCCATATTTCAATTCTTAATGCTGGTACCGGATCAGGAAAATACCATGTTCTATTTGGACAGAATTTAATCATGTGTCCACTATTGAACTGGGGGTAGTAGCATCAACTCATCCTGAGTACCTGTGTGGAGAGTGGCAGAGGGTGTAGGAGGTTCAGAGAAAAACTGGAGTTTGGGTTCCAGCAGTAGAATAAAGGTTGTCTTCCTTATACTAACTTGACTCTTAAGTAATCAGATTTTTCTGCTCTCTCTCTCTCTCTCACCCCGATCTGGAACCCAAATCTATTTATGTCCAGAGTCTATGGGATCTTTCCATCACCCAACCCCGCTTTTTTGGTCTTCCAACTCTAAAATACAAGAATACTGAAATCAGTACTCTAATTCCCTTTATTTAAATCCCTTTATTTTATGCCAACAACATTTTGGAATTATTATCCCTGGGTAATGCTTTAGTCCTTTGACATAACCCAGGAGAACACACAAGTAGAAGGAAATATGGTTTGTTACATAAAAGTTATCAATGCAAGGAGATAGCAAAACAAGGATTTGGTATCAACTTGCCTGTTGCTGAGCCTGTAGTGGCATTGTGCCATTTTTGAATGTAATGCTACTGTAAATAGCTGCCTAACAACAACGTTTCACCTTGAGCAAGTTGGCTTATTATTTGGTTGGTAACTATGGCATTGTCAGAGTGAAAGACTCCCAGGGGACATTTAAGACACTTAGAAGTGTCTTGTGGACCCCTGTAGATCAGATTCCTGCATGTCTCATTGTGACCCACCCTCATTAGTGACTGGTTGTCTCTGGGGATACACAACTGTCTTTGGTAACTATCATAAAACAAAATTCCATGACCACCCTCCAGTACACCATGCCTTTCACCAAGAACATCTTGCATGAAGATAATTAGCTGCATTACTCTGCTTAAAGCCTTAGCTGACTTGTGTTTTGGAGCAAGTCCCTTACGTCAGCAGAGAGCTATAGTGAACAGCTCATGACTGATATGTGTCCATGGGCCTTATTTTGAGAAGCCTCAAACTTGTTCAGTGTTTGAATGCCCCACAGAACATCTATGGCAGAGCTGCCTGTGGTAGTTATTTATAAAAGGGGGGCTTGTCGTTGTGGGGCTCTAGAACTGGCAATTTTTAATGAGTAACACTAGTGGCTCTTACACATTATTAGCCTTGAGATCACTGATTAAATGCAGCACCTTGGTCTGTGTATAATAGGAAGGGATTGACTCAGAGTTACATAGGGAACCTTGTTTTCCTCCCAAGGGTTCATTTGCTCTTCTTTCCTAACTGAACACACATTTCCATTTAAGCATCTACTCTATGTATAGACAGCAAGGGTGCTTTGGAGGACATACAGTTTACAGGATGTTCCTACAGGGCATATTTAATTCTTCAGAGACCAGCATTGGCTCAGTGGTGACCCAAACTATTTCAGTCAGGGTGAATGCGAGGCTCTGACCTGGAATACTGACGTTTCAAAGCTCTCTTCCTGAGTGGCCTGGAGTGGTTTGTAAGTTTGGAACTGTTACAGCTGTTTTGTATTCATGAGGGAAGTTATGTATCACTTGAAATCAATTGATGAAGGCAGATAGAAGAAACAGGCATTGATGTCACTGAGATGCTGAATCAAACTAGCCTTGAATTAGAACATTCTCCTGGCCTCTTTTTTTTTTAAATATTGATATCTATGAGTGTTTTACCTGTGTATAAGTACATTCATGTGCGTATTGCCTGCAGAGGTCAGAGGAGGATATCAGATCTCTCAGAACTGGAACTACAGACGGTTGTGAGCAACTATGTGAGTACTGGAAACCAAACTCAAGTCCTTCCCAGGAGCAGCAAGCACTCCTAACCCCTGATCCATCTCACTAGGCCCTGTTTCTGGACTCTCTTGGTAGTTGTGTGATGGACAATTTTCCTTTATTATTTAAGCCAGTTAACTTAGATTTTATTATTTTTCAAGTGAACTGAATGTATCCTAAAAGGTATAGTAATATGTTCCGAGCCAGGAAACTGAAAAATGTTATCTCTTTGTGCTTCACTTCTAATTTGATTTTATGTGTCTATGTCTATGATCCATGTGCATGCCTGGAGCCCATGGAGGCCAGAAGAGGATGCTAGAGTCCCTGAAATTGGAGATACAGATGATTGTGAGCTACTTTGTGGGTTCTGGGAGTTGATCCCAGGTCCTCTGCAAGAGCAGTAAGTACTGTCTCTTAACCACTAGGCTAACTCTATAGTTCCCACTCTACAGTTTTTAGTGCATTTATTTATTTAGTGTGTGTTCCCTCCAGCTTGAGTTTAAGTGCCACGCTGAGTGTAGGGAGGTCAGAAGACAACCTGCAGGAGCTAGTTCTTCGCTTCCATCAAGTGAGTCCAAGGGATCCCACTCAGGTTATCAGGCCTAGCAGAAAATGCCTTTAACTGCTGAATTCTGATCCACTTTTATAATCAAAGATTACATTTAGAAACACAATGTAAAATTAACACATTAGAATATTATTAGTGCTCTAAAAATTGTGTTTTTACTAGGGAAATAAATTTTTCCACAAACTCTTTTATATGTTTTGCTACCCCAAACCAACCCAGCATGATCTTGATTCTTAATAGCTTCTGAGGTTAGCTTATAAGGAAGAAACTGAAACAATAAAAAGAATCAAAAAGAAAGAAATAGGTATTTATAGCAAATATGTTCCAGACCTGACCTGTCAGCACTTACTCACCAACTTCTTTGTGAAGAAGGCACTCAGCAAGGTGGTTGTCTGTGCACACAGGTGTGGCTTGTTTTGTAATCTTAACAGGACCCTTCACATCAAAACTTTCTCCCTTCTCTCTTGGCTGGGAAACTGAAGTCAGATCAATATTCTTAGTGTTTTAGATACTGCATCTGCTTGAGCCTTTAGCAGACTTTCTCATGCTTCAAAATATGAACCAAGAGGCAGTGAGTGTGCTCTTTAATTCCATTGCCATCTTCTCTATTCTGATTGTAAGTTTCTGGGAATGAAGCCATCATCTTATTGAGTATAGTCTTTTCATATTTCTAAGGCTTACGTGTAACTTGGGAGTCAATCAGGCCTTCCACTTGCCAAGATTTCTGCATATTCCTAGTGAGGTTTTGTTCTGGCTGGCCCCAGGTCCCGTAGGACTCTTGTTCTGCCTTCCAGTGTATCATCTTGCACAGATCTGTCACCAATACCTACAGAGTCTGGGAAGGTTAGTTCAGTGTGAGAAAGGAAGCTCACAAACTTACTAAGACTATAACCAACACCGAAGAGAATAAGTATTTTTCTCATACCTTGGCAAATCCATCTTTATCAACACCCAAAAGGCTAGGCTGAAGTGTCGAGTTCTTTAACTCCTGGTTTATTCTCGTTTGGGTTAATATTGGTGAAACTCCATGGCCAAAAGCAACATGGGGAGGAAGGGTTTACTTGCTTTACACTTCCATAGCACTGTGCATCATAGACGGAAGTGAGGATAGGAACTCAAACAGGGAGGGAACCTGGAGGCAGGAACTTACTGATGGAGGCCATGGAGGAGTGCTGCTGAGTCTACTTTCTTATAGAACCCAGAACCACAGCCCAGGAGTGGCCCCACCCACAATGGGCTGGACCCTTCCACACCAATCACCAGTAAAGAAAATGTCCTATAGGCTTGCCTACAGGTATTTTCTCAATCAAGGCTTCCCTCTCTCTGATGACTCTACCTTGTATCAAGTTGACATGAAACTAGCCAACATATGGCTCTTGCCTGGAATTCAACATAGTCTAGGGAGCTTTCCCAGTAGCAACCTCCTTCACCTCTAGCCTACTCCCTTCTTTGCTTCCTGTGTCCTCCTGCATTTTTTCACTTTATGGGGTGCCTCACACACGTTCCTAGGCATTTGACACATCTAAGTTCTGGCAAGTGTTCTAAGGTAGCCTGCCAACCCTGGAGAAAACCACAGTTCTAATGGTATGTGTATGAACAACATAGACTATCAGTGGGAAGAAGATGGAAAGAGGGACAAAATTATGGTATCTTGGATAGGAACTGATGCCATTTGGGCTGAGTGCTTGGAATATGGCCTACAAGGTGGAGGGTTAGTACTCTGACCAACAAACAGCATCTAGAAGTTGCTAAGAATGGCAGGATCTCAGGCCCCAGCATTGACCTACTAAATTAAAATCTCCCTTTTAACCCCTCCACCCTACCTCTAAGACTATGTGATACTGTTTATACCACACTGTGAATGTAACTGTCTTAGGCCAAGGCTAAGAGTCTGGAGTTGGGCTCCTCCAGCCATGTTCATGGGCTATACCATCATCCTCTGTTACTTTTCTCTGCTCAGTAAGGTCTTGAATGAATATGCAACTGTGCTACCGTTCTATTCAACATGTAACAAGATGGAAACATTTAGCCAATGTTCCTCCATTTCCCTCCCTATACCACTGTATCCCAACAAGTTATGGCTGTGAAGCTCCTTCCACTGCCCCTCAGCCTCTCCTCATCACCCCTTTTCTTAGCTGAAGACTTAATTATGTTTCTGTTGAGCCATAGTAGGCTGAGCATGGTCTTCCCCCATCACTCTCTGCTGGGATAAGGGTGGCATAGAGGTGTAATCATTCAATTCAAAGGCATTAGTTATCCATCTTCAAATCATCTTGGGAGGTGAGAGAGAGGACAAATAAGGCTTTGGATAATTATTTTCCTCTTTATTAGGCAAAACCCAAGCAAATTAATTCTCCAAATTAATCACATCTTTGTAATTTGCAGTAACTGTTTTCTTTTCTTCCTACTATCCATCATTTGAGACACATCTTATTGATAAATTCTCATACTTACATAGTTATATTGCTCATCTTCTGAATCCCAAATGTCTCTATTTTTCTCCCATAGTCATTTCTTTCTTTTTTTTTTTTAAAGATTTATTTATTATATGTAAGTACACTGTAGCTGTCTTCAGACACCCTAGAAAAGGGCATCAGATCTCACTATGGATGGTTTTGAGTCATCATGTGGTTGTTGGGATTTGAATTCACTACTTAGAAGAACAGTCAGCGCTCTTAACTACTGAGCCATCTCTCCAACCCTCCTATAGTCATTTCTAATTGCGTTTCTACCATACTATTTTAAAACACATTTGTCATTAATAACGTCTGTGTACACTATATAGAACCAGATGATTCTCACTTTTTAGAACATGTTAAATGAGCATAAACAGAGTCTATGAGAGAAGTGCTCTCTGTTCTTAGGGAATGAATGCCATTGGTATTGAGTGGTTTTGCTTGATTATATGGGAAAAACTTGTGGGGGAGTGTTTCATTCCTTACACGGCTACTCCTTGCTATCCAGGGACATCTGTTCTTGAGTTCAACCATTTTAGTGTGGTGAGGAAGCTGGCATAACAAGGGAGAACTGTTCTCATAACTCTAGAATCAGAAGCTCTGGAACAGAACACTGCAACTTTAACCATTAAAGTCTCTAATCCCCTAATCCATTTGGCAATCCAAAATCAACCCTATGTAACTCCTGAAGGCAAAGTTTTAATCACAGCCCCAGCTTTGTCCTCCAGTTAAGTACATTTAGAGTTTTCTATGTTCTCATTGAGCAACCAGGAAAGGCACAAAAGGCACTAGAGTGGAGGGATTACATAATGGCGTGTTTATTTTAAACAAGTCTATAACTTCTTTTTAAAAGGAGGGAAGAGATTAAGTAATAATTATGTAACAACCATTTTATTATTAAAACACTAAAGATTTTTCTCAAAGTCTTTTGGCTATTGTCTATGAGAACTCAAGTTATTTGTAGAAAATCCCTCCTTTCTTATAACTGCAAATATTGAGGATATATTAATTTTGCTGTTTCTGTGACTAAATACCTGACAAGAGCAACTTGATATGGAAGTTCATTAAGATGTATAGATTTTCATATCTGATTAATTTCAGTGTGCAGTGTTTTTTATTTGCAAGGATTGTTTTTAAATAATATTTGCAATTCGAAGGAGGAAGGGTTTATTTACTGTTGAGAGTAAGTGAGTGTGTGTGTGTGTGTGTGTGTGTGTGTGTGTGTGTGTGCATGTACATGTGAAGGCCAGAGGTCAATATCAGGTATCTTTCTCAGTTTCTGTCTACTTTTTTGAGACAGGTATCTCCTTGAGCCTTTAGCTAGACTGATTGTCTAGCAAACCAAAGGGATCCTCCTGTCTCCGTTGCTACTACCCCTGGGATAGTAAGCATATGCTGCAGCATGTGGTTTTTCAACTTTCATTTGTTTGTTTTTAGAGACAGGGTTTCTCACTGGCCGAGACTCAGATATAAGGCTAGGCTGGCTGGACAGTGAGCTGCAGGGATCCTTCGGTCATCACATGCTTCAGTGCTGTCGCTACAAGTCTGCCTCTGTGCCCGGCTTTTATTATGGATTCTGGAAACTGAATTAAGATCTTCTTGTATGCAAAGTCATCACTTTACTGAGTTGTGTTCCCAACTGAGAAGGGTTTTCAGTTTGTGAAGGAAGCCAGGAAGGCAGGTGGAGGGAGGATGGGACTGCTGCTTGCTGTTTTCACAGTCTGGAAGCAGAGAGACAAATGTTCAGTCTAGGATGCCCGCCCTGCTGGTGAAACCACACACATGCAAGGAGTGTCTTCCCACCTTAGTTAAACCTCCTGAGAAGAACCTTAAAGCACACCCAGAGGTGTGTCTTCTTGGTTTCTAAATCCAGTCAAGTTGACAATGGAGACTAACCTTCACAGGGTTTCTCTAGAAGTACTTTGAAGGTTTGGGGAGATAGCTTAGTGGATAAAATGCTTGACATACAAATGTGAGGCCTGGAGTTTGGATCCTTATATAAAAGGGCTTTTATTCATGTAAAAGATAGGAAGGCATGGGACTCACCTACAAACTAGCAGTAGGTATCTATAGGTTGGCTACCAAATTTGGCTGATCAGTGAACTCTGAGATCAATAAATAAAGAGAACAATTTAGAGAGATACTCAGTGATAACTTTGGGTATTCTATATGTGGATAAGAATATACGATGCAAAGCCGGGCAGTGGTGGCACACGCCTTTAATCCCAGCACTTGGGAGGCAGAGGCAGGTGGATTTCTGAGTTTGAGGCCAGCCTGGTCTACAGAGTGAGTTCCAGGACAGCCAGGGCTACACAGAGAAACCTTGTCTCGAAAAACCAAAAAAGCAAAACAAAACAAAACAAACAAATAAAGAATATACAATGCACACATAAAAAAAAAAGAAGTGCTTTAAACTTTTTTGGTTTTTGGTTTTAGTTTTTTTGTTTGTTTGTTTGTGGGGTTTTTTTTTGTTTTTTGTTTTTTTTTTGTTTTTTGTTTTTGTTTTTTTTGAGACATGGTTTCTCTGTGTAGCCCTGGCTCTCCTGGAACTCACTCTGTAGTCCAGGCTGGCCTCAATTTCAGAAATCTGCCTGCCTCTGCCTCCCAAGTGCTGGGATTAAAGGGGTGTGCCACTACCGCCTGGCTAAACTTTATAAAGTACTTTAATGAATATTACTCTATATTGTCTTGGCTCACTGGTATCCAGCAGAGCTTTCTGCAATGATGGAAATGTTTTCTGTTCCATCCAAAAGACCACACTAGTCACGTGAACTGCACAGTGGAGGGACTGGGCTTTCAAACACAAACCAGGATACTTCTACCAGCGGACTAAATGGGTGTTTAGGCAAAAGTAGAGGACATCGACTATGAAACTAACTCCATGTGGTGGACCATATATTCCAAAATGTAATAAAAAACATTTTAGTTCATTGATTGACAAAATTTGTTGGTTTTGTAAACTAAAACAAACAAGCTTTAGTAGGATTTATAGGTTTCTACATTCTTTTAGGCATTGCTTTTAATTACCTCTATGTGTGTGTGTGGTTCATGAGAAATGGGTAACTATACTATCTGAGTTTAGTTCGTCTAATTTACATCATGTGGCTATTCAGAACTTTTCTCTGTCTAAATGATGGTGAAATTTCCTTTTTACCAGATGTCAGTTTGCCTTCATCCACTGAGAACATAACAGGTACTAAGCTGCCATATGATTAAATTGCCATAACAAAATGACTTCTCTGCATGACATTTTCATGTCAGGAGAAAGTATTCAGTGGTGTTGCCAAAGATGACTTAGAAGTCTCTAGTGTTAGCATAACCTGTACTTGGCCCAGTCACTTAAAATTAACAAACATATAAATCACACAAAATTTTTATTTGTTCTTTAAGGAAGAGTCAGGAAAAATTCCTCTTTCCAAGCCAAGAAAGCCATCAAAACCTTTTTTATATAGATGTCCCACAGTTGTCTTAACATGTTTACTACCCTGATAATCTTTTGTTTATGATCTCTACAACAGGGGAATATGGTTTTATGGATAGCAATGAACAAGCAGTAATAACAACTAAACTCAACCGGACAAAAAATTCTCTGGGTACAAATGTGGGAGAGTGGCTGTCATATTGATGAGAGGATATGCCAATCCCATGGTAGCTAAACAGGTTTGCCAGTACATCTCTGGCCAAGTAGACACTGCTGTCATGCATATAAATAGAAACACAAATTCCTGCATTGAAACATCATCACGTTCATTGGCTATCTGATATGGTTTCTATGGATTTCTAAGTATTACCTTCAAAACAATAAAAGTACAACATTCAAAAGTCCTTGAGAGGATTTGCAGGCATCTAGGGTCGGTTTGCAGAACAGCAGAGCCTGTCTGAGCTACTCCATGGTGATGGGAAAAGCACAGCTGCACACTTACTGAAGTGCTCGATGTGAGTTGTCTCTGTAGGCAAAATGGCTTCACCTCTATATCAGCCCCCCCTCCTTTCTTCTTTCCTCTCCTTGTTTCTTTCCCTCCCTCTTTCCTTCCCCTTTCTGGTCCCATTCTCCTCTTTCTTTTCCTCCTTTCCTCCTTCCCTTCCCCTCCCTTCCTCCCTCCCTCCCTTCCTTCCTCTTTCTCTTATTGTCTCTCTCCTTTCTCTTCCATTCCTTTCTTCTTCTTCCTTTCTCTTTTTCCCATCTTAAGGTAGAGTCTCAAATAGTCCACGCTGATTTTGAAGCCCAAACCAGCCACAACTCCTAATCTACTTCAGCCTTGCTCTTGAATGCTGGACCTACAGGCATGTGCCACCATGCCCAGCTCTGGGGCAGCTTTTAACTTTGAAGTTGGGACTTGCATTCATGTCATGGCTGTTGTGAGAATTAGACAAAAAGCTGAATATGCCACACCTGGTACAATCTGTAGAGTAGACATGCCTGGGAAGCAAAAACACGTAAGATTATAAATCAAGAGACAGAAAAAGCAGGCTTTATAATCCTGGTCATGTGATCTTGGGCATGTGATAAATTTGAACTTCGGTTTAATATGGATATAGAAATGGTGCTAGGGTCCTCCCCACTGAGGGCGGAGAGAAAATGTGTGAGCTGTGTTTTTCAATGTCATACATACTGTAGGTCTCTCCTTCCTCTCCCCTTACCTTCTTTTCCATCTCCCCCACCTCTTTCCTCTTACTTGGGTGTGTTTTTTTTCTTTTTCTTTTTCTGGTGTTGCCTGAATTTCTCCTGATCATGCAAACTTTGTACTGAATCTTTTTCCTGAGTCTTTAAAAAAAAAAAAAATTGTGCCAGGCATGGTGGTGCATACCTTTAATCCTAGCACTCAGGTGGCAGAGGCAGGTAAATCTCTATGAGTTTGAGGCCAGCATGGTCTACAGACTGAGTTCCAGGGCAGCCAGAGCCATACATTAGGAGTCTGTTTGAAAAAAAAAACCCAAAAGTAAATAAATAAAAAATAAATACTAAAAAAAATAAAAACCAGATCTTTTTGAAACAACTAGTATGGTGGGTACTAGATAATCGTCAAATAAATTGGTTTGTTCTGCTAAGTACAATAAGTTAAAGGCTATTAAATCCCTGAAGGGAATAGAGAAACTCAGCCAAGGTCAGTTTGTCTTTGGACTTCCAAATGTGTTTCACAATTTCATTAGTCTAGAATGTTTTTTAAACCTCTAGTCCAAAGGTCATATAAAGTTCCTTTATTAATTCAATAAGCTAATAGGAAATAATATTTTATAATTATGAAAGGTAAACTTTCATGAAAGTTTCCTTCTGTTGA
The DNA here is from genome assembly GCA_019843815.1 of Montemys delectorum. Taxonomy (NCBI): domain Eukaryota; kingdom Metazoa; phylum Chordata; class Mammalia; order Rodentia; family Muridae; genus Montemys; species Montemys delectorum. Next base: position 17,554 of record JADRCD010193340.1, read on the forward strand.
TTGATGCCATTATTTAATATTTGCCTTTTAATTTTATCCATCAATCAAAGTTATTGATTGAAATATTTCCTATGTGTTCAACTTTCTGTTGGACTTTGGTTTTAAAAAATAAAGTTTCATGAAAAACAGATTTATGTCACAACTCTATTCCAGCAGTTGGCAGGAATTCTAGACAAACAAAGTATTTCTTTTATAGGGGTGATCACTCTTATTCCTGCATATGTCAGCAGATGTAAGCGCCCTAACTGTGAAGCTGGGTTTTGTGGGGAAGGAAGTAATAGGAGCCCAAAGTGTCATCAAAGAGTGAAGGTCTGAGAGGGTGATGAGCAGAGTTCAGACCTATCTCTCCAATCAACTTTGAACCTGGACACATAGACAGAGTCTCGTCAGAGTTGTTTTCATTTTTGGTGCTGGGGATTGAACCTGGGACTTCATAAAAGTGAATCATGAGTTCTTCCACAGAGCTGTACCCTGTCCTGCAATCATTTTCAACTTGATAACATGGAGAAGGGATTGGATGGTTCCCGCAAGTCCAGTGAGTTACCCTTTGGGACAGTTGATTGACTAACTCCTGAAACTGGGAACTACAAACTGGAGAAGACTAGCGCATACAGTTCGTGGAGCACAGACCATGACTGTCTTACTGGACATGAGATGCCTGTTTGTGTAGATGCCCAGTAATAGTGTGTGGAACACGGGACAACTGAGGATCAGCAGAATTTGATTCCTTCCCATTGAGAGACATATCTACCTAAAAATCTTAAGCTGTGAATCTAAAAGTTAATAACCACTATATTTTGGGAGAAAGCAGAAAGGAAGGTAAAATCTTCAATGATAGCTTCAGTTGATGGTAGGCATGGAGTGAAGAGTCAGACAATCAAGCTTTATATTCATAGGTTAGATTACGTTGTACTATACCAAACTGTACCTTCTGCAAGCACCTTAAACTATACAGAGACTTTGTCTAAATAGAAAACATGTCTATTGTGTAATAGACCTTTTTAGGGGATCCTGACCTTTGTCTCCCTTATTCTGGACATCTACTGTCACCATCACAGTATGACAGTGACAGATCAACCCCCAACCCGATATAGACAAAGAAAGATTTGTGCAGTAGATACAAACTTGCTCTTAGGTTGGCAAAATTCATCCCCAGAGATCCAGTTTAACTGGATGATCTGGAAGAAAGCTGCTCAATGGGCTGGACCCATCCCAGGAAGGGTGGAGAGACTTACACATGCCATTCCTGACCTCTGTCCACAGCAGACATTAAACAAGATTGGAAGTGTTTTTCCCCCTAAATTTGGTGAAATCCACTTAGTATTTAGTAAGATTATTTAGTCTACCATCACTTTCCTTGTCTTGATCTCAAAAAATTTATACTCAGTATCCTTCAAGTTGGCCATGTACTCCTTACATTCCTAGCTAATGAGAAGCTGGAAATCAGTGTTGTAATTATCTTAGGAAGCCTTAAAATGCCTCATCAAGACCGTATCCTATCTTTGTACAAGGTTTGGCAATGTAGAGGTTGAGTGATCCAATATGCACGTGAACATCTTAGCAACATGAGTAATAGTTAATGACATTGCATTTTCCCTTCTTTGTTTTCCTAATACTTTAGAAGTTAACATGCAGGTGAATCATTTTGACATCCCATAAACTAACTTCCATAGTGATTCAAAGGCAGCTACCATCTCCCTTAGCACCAGCTTACAGATGAAAAAGAATTAGTGTGAGCAATATTCCTCAGGTCTTCAGTTCTTCTATTCAGCACTTAGTAACATGGAAACCATTTCCTCAAGATTGTACTGCTCGGAGGAAGCAGAGTTAGCTAAAATCCAAGGATCATAACTTCTAAGCCATGGTCCATTGATCTGTTCCAAAAATCTGATCTCTGAAGTATGATTTGGAAAATACTGTTGAGGCTCTCTTATAGCCTCAACAAAGTCAAAACTATCTCACTAGTCAGCTGTTATCTGCCTTCTTATTCTCATTCACTCACTCATGTGTGGAGTTGTCCAAAGTTACCTGACGTGATATTGCAAGAGAACTTAAAGGCTGAGACAGGACTCTTAATTGCCTTTTGTTGTATCAGACAATGAGGCCCTTGTAAAAAATGTAAAACAATGCCCTTAGTATAATCTCAGTAACATTAAAAAGTATAGTTGTTTTTCATAACAATATGTGATCTACATTAACAACGACTTGTTATCTTACTATGAAACAAATAATTGCATACTTAAAATTTCTCAGTCATCAATTCTAATTATATACACATATACACATATTAGATGGATGGATAGATAGATGGATGAAGAGATTCAATATCAAACACTACCCGAAGAAAGCCCTTTGTGACTTCCATAATTTTTTTTGTGACTTCCATAATTTAAAAAAAAAATGTCGCGGGGCAGTGGTGGTGCACACCTTTAATCTCAGCACTTCGGAGGCAGAGGCAGGTGGATTTCTGAGTTCGAGGTCAGCCTGGTCTACAGAGTGAGTTTCAGGACAGCCAGGGCTACACAGAGAAACCCTGTCTCAAAAAAAAAATGTCTAAATAAGTTCTGAAGTCTAGAGTTTGAGAACCGCTGCCCTAACCATAGAATTGTGTAAGGCATAGCCATACTATTTCTAGAAACTTGCCCATCAAAATGCATCTCATTATTTTGCTTTGTACAATTTATATCAGTCAGGAGCCTAACAAAAAAGAGCATTGAAGAGACCATTGAGAGAATTATGATGAAGGAACAATGTATAATGTATGAACAGAGGTAAGGGATTGTGGTGGTTTGAATCCTCCACACAGTTGGGTCCCCAGTGTCTAGTGCTGTCTGGGTAGGTTTAGGAAGTATGGTCTATAGAGTGCATGAGGTCCTTGTGCTCACAAATAAATACTATGGAAACCAGGAATATTAAATATGCACTGTTGTCTCCTTAATGGAGGAAATGTATACCTGTTTTCTACCCAGAAGGCTAGGAGTGGATGTTGTTAATAGCATGGTGATCTGTGGCATCTATAGGGCCAGACCACATCTGAATCCCTTCTGCTCCCTGACTATTGTTTATCCCAGACTCTTTATCCTTAGACCTTTGTCTTTAGTTTTCTTTCTCAGTCAATAGAACCCATTCTTAGAGGTACCACATGTACTTTATAGCTCAATGGCCTCTATACTATATCTGTATTACTAAGACCACACCAGAACTTCCCCTAGGCCCTTAATTTATAAAACCCATCTTTATGGAAGACGTAGTTTTGGTGTAGTCACACCTTAAGTTTTATTGTGTAGATGGGATTTGTTAAGTCTCAGAAATCTAGGACAAATAGCTAAGGTGCCTTTTAATATATCAAAGCAGATGCTGGCCAGCTCTACCTGCACCCCTCAGTGCCTGTGGCTCCTCCCATCTCTCCTAGCATCATTTGTTCCCTATGGTTCCTCCCAGCTCTCCCAGCACCCCTCAGTGCCTGTGGCGCCTCCCAGCTCTCCCAGCATCACTCAGTACTTGTACCCCTCCACACATACTTCTCACCTCCTACCCTAAACCTCTCCCCTCGGGTACTGGGCTTCATTTAGCCTGATTTCTATATAACTCAGACATTTGGCTACACCCCTCTCTTGGCCTCTTTGCCCAGGCTGCCTTGGTTTGGGCAGCTCCTCTCTTGCTTTCCCTCCCCAGCTCTTCTCTCATGTTCTAGTTAACTCTGTCAGCCATGTTCAGCTTGCATTCTTCCCTCTGCTTGCTTTCTCTCTTTGATCTAGAATAAAACTCCATTTTAGGAGAAGTCATGTCCTTCTTTTATTGCATTTTTTCCCATTCAGGATTGGGATAATTGTTACCAGAAAACTGTTTTTTCCAAAATGGTACTGTGCTTAAATATGCCTAATAAACTGTCCACTGAAAGACTCTAGAAGTTTGAAGCATCAGTATCTACTGATTCCTTCTTGCCTCATGTAGGTTGTTACTCTCCTGGTGTTTGCAGAGACCCCCCCCCCCCCATGACCTTGCTAGAAGGAGTATGTCACTGGAGGTGGGCTCTGAGATTAAAAGCCTTCTGCCATTTTCTAGTTCAGTTAAGGATGTACATTCTTTTTCTTACTTGGCAGTGAGGAAAGCAACTAAAATTTAAGATAGTGCATGTGCAAGTTTGATTTAGCTATTTCGTAATTTAAATTTCAAAACATGTAATTATGAATGTATAATTAAAATGAAGAGTTCTAGAACCTATTTTAGCATGGAGAATGCTGCAGCGTTTTCTCTGTCCAATTACATAAGGTCAGGGACAGGCCTGTGATTAGAAAGGAATAGAGAGGTGGAGCTAGAGTTGGAGGAGGAGGAAGGTCAGAGAGAGCAGGAGGAGAAGGATTTTTCATCATGGAGTCAGAGGATGATGAAGAGTCAGACCCCGAGTGGTTATACAACCAAGCAAAGTTTTTTACAAAATAGATTAATTGTGTTAGAATATTGTCTTTATAGGGGCTGGAGAGATGGCTCAGCGGGTAAGAGCTCTGACTGCTCTTCTGAAGGTCCTGAGTTCGGATCCCAGCAACCACATGGTGGCTCACAACCACCCATAATGAGATCTGACGCCCTCTTCTGGTGTGTCTGAAGACAGCTACAGTGTATTACACCGGAGCGCGGGGCCGCAGCTACAAGGGCAGGATCGAGCAGGGCCAGCAGAGGTCCTGAGTTCAATTCCCAGCAGCCACACACATGATAGCTCACGGCCATCTGTACAATCACAAATAAATAAAATAAATCTTAAGAAAAAAGAATATTGTCTTTATTATTTGGTTCTGAAGTTATTGTATTGGCATCTTTTTTTTTTTTTTTTTAATTAGGTATTTTCTTCATTCACATGTACACTTTCCCTCTCCCATTTTCCCCTCCAACACAAACAAACAAACAAACAAACAAACACAAGAACAAACCCCTTCTGCCTCCCCCCTCCCAATGCCTGTCCCCCCACCCTCTCCCACCCATTGGCCCT
>JADRCD010193343.1:0-14036 GCA_019843815.1 Montemys delectorum
GTGTGTGTGTGTGTGTGTGTGTGTGTGTGTGTGTGTGTGTGTGTGTGTGAAGTTTTAGGCAGGATCTCACTCTGTATCCCAGAGTGGCCCAGAACTCATTTTGCAGTCCAGACTACTTTTGCACTCATGGAAGTCTTTATGTCCTTTCTTCCATATGCTGAGATTGGAGACACACCCACTGTGTTCAGAGTATTGCATTTCTTTGAGCTTTAATCTGATATTCTCTATTCTTTCCTCTATAGCATATTTTCTCAAAAAGGCTTGGAGTTACTGAATTCCCAATAAGAAATATTTCTACAGTGCAGAGTATGTTAATCAGCATGATTATAACTGTAACGAATCAGAAAACAACATTAGTGAAAGAGGACCGGTCCCTCTCTTTGCCTTGTCAGTCTCTGTTCTGTCTCTTTAACATTTCCCTTCTGGATCACCCTCCCTGAGGCTACCCTGGGTTCTAGGAACTACACTTCCAGTGACTAAGGCTTTTTATGAAGAGGATCCAAATTACTAGACGCAGTAGTAAGCCTTAAGAAGAGACCACCTCATAAGCGTGCCCCTCTTGAGTGGGAGCAGTTGCCCCAAGACAGGAATCAAGGCTGAGCTCATCAAAGTAATTCTCATAGGGCAAGGCATGTTACGCTGTTCGAAAGACGCAATGTACCAGCATGTTTAAAGTTTAAGCAGTGTTTAAAAATTAATTACAAAACTATGTGCTGATTATTTAATTTTAAAGTGTGAGGTGGTTTTCTGAGCCTTGTTATTTAGAGTTTAGGCCCAGGGGAAGAGTGCTGATACAACTTAAGCTCAGTCACAGGCGTTCTGGCCCAAGGCACACACACTTACTTCTTATTTTGAACATCCTTGTGTGCGATGTCTTTAGCAAAATGAGTCTTGTCTCTATAGCTTTTTTGTTTGTTTGTTTTCGCTTTTGTTTGAGACAAAGTTTCTCTGTGTAGCCCCAGCTGTCATGGAACTCACTCTGTAGACCAGGCTGGCCTTGAACTCAGAAATCCACCTGCCTCTGTCTCCCAAGTGTCACCACCGCCCAGCGCGTCTCTATAGTTAATATAGAGCTTTTTCCAGTTGTGTTCTGTTTCTGCCCCCTGAGCCAGGTGAGAGGGAAAAGGTCTCTTCTCCTTTCTCATGCCCTCTCATCCCCACACAGGGGAGCCTCTGTATCTATCCTGGTCAGAGCTTCTTCCCCTCACTTTTCCTGTCTCTCTGACTCAGCATTCAGATGGATGACCACACCTAATCTGTGCGGATTCCTGGGGAGAGACTTTGGCCTGGAAATTCCAAAGTGTTAACATGTTTGAAGGAGAGAATGGCAGTTTTCTATGAATCCATTTATTTTGGGTAATTTGTCATTAGCCTGTCTCATTTGGTCTGGTTCCCCATCTTACTGAAGACACTGACTGAAATGTAAGTTAAAGATACATGAAGTTTTTCTTAAGAAAAAAAGAAAAAATTCCAATTCATTTTCTTTAACTGTACATGATATATTTCAAAGTCTTATTATGAATACCTACTAGGAAAGAGCCCAGTGCGGTAGAGTACATGGTTCTTAGTGTATGGCAAGAGATTTTTCTTTGTTTTGCTTTTTCTCATTTACAGCAAAAAAAAAAAAAAAAAAAATTCTGTTTAAACTAACCCTTCTTTAAATACATAGAAGGAAGGAAGGAAGAAAGAAATGAAAACTGAAAGAAATAAAATCAGTTAGGTCTATTTTAAGTTTTTAAATTTAATTTTTTCAATAAAAAATTTAAAAGTCACAAATTAACAATGTTTTTCTGTTAAATAACTGTAGTTGATAGATTGAAGTTTTCAAATTGATTTAATTAATGCTGCTAACAACACAAAGACATTATGAATGCTTTATATAAAATCCCAAAGAACTAAAAATAAAAATATCATTTGTTATATATGCATATAAGCATATATTTTTATGTGTGCATATGCATTATAAAACTTTAACATAATATTTCTTATTAGGTGACATGATTAAACTGAAATGTAGGCTGGACGGTTACAAAATTATTAGGCAAATATGTTGACTCCTTAATCTCCTTTAGAGGCCTAATATGGATAAAAGCATTATTTCAATAAAAAAGAATGAGATCTACACAGTTAACATGAAACCTGTGGCTTAGTTTTCGCTACAGTAATTCTCAGTATTTGTTCAAATATCCAAGAAAAACTTCTCTTTGCAATGGATGGAAACCATTAAAGAAAATCATAACCAATCAAAATACAGAGTTGTGGAACTCAGTCCCAGTGGATGCATCTATTGAACACTTCCACACTTATGCTTAGGGAAAGAAGATGGGGCAGAAAGATTGCAAGGCGAGAGCATCAGGAAGTGTGCTGGGAGACCATCACAGGCTGCACCCACAAAATCTTACCAAATAACTACCTAACTATCACCCAGACAAGAATGACATCGATGAGCACACCAAAGTGGACGGAGGCAGCTCACAAGACCTCCATCCACACGAGGAAGGACAGGCAACTAAGGAAGGCTGAGAGTAGGAGAGAGTCTTCCCCAGGGAAGAGCTCACCAGCTAGTTAGCCACTACCAAGTGGTCCGCCTTGAAAACAAACATACGAGTTAACACTATGCCGACTGAACATATATATGTTGTATATATGTATTTAGAAAGATAAATGCATGTACATATAGGCATATAATAACAATAAAAAGAGTTAATGAATTTGAAAAACAGCAAGGAGAGTTAATGGGAGGGCTTGGGGGGAGGAAAAGAAAGGGAGAAATGATATAATTATATTATGATCTCAAAATAAAAGATGTAAGAAGTATATGAGTATTCTATTTTCAACTACAGGTCTGCCTTTGTTCTTTGATGCCGGTTAGATAAGAAAGCACTTGATTATCCTAAGTCAAAAACACTACAAACCAATACAAAATGCTTGTTACTTCTCTGCAAGAGAAGATGCTCTGTTGCCATGGAGACTCAGAGCTGCCCAAGGACTCAGTTCATCTTCTGGAGCGAAGAAGCTGGTTTCTTCTCAGAGTTTTCTTTTCAGCCATCAAGTTTTCATGCTGCCCCAGCATTCTCCTGTGCTGTGTTCTCTTCCAGTCTTGGGATGGCTTCCAGTGTGGGCAGGTCTTCCCTATCTTTCCAGGTCAATGATCAGTTGAAACATCCCAAAATTTCTTTGTTATTTTTTTCCCTTAAGTTATTTTATTTATAATTTAAAGGTCTATCACTTGAATGAAAAAAAAAATTCCCCTTGACTCATACGAGACATGTTCGGTTGGATAACGTAATTTAAAGAAATGAAGTAGATATGTTTTACTGCCATTATTCACAGCAAATGTTAACAAATCGTGACCTACTTATTTCTTGAAAATGTTACCATTGAAGAGCTAAACACCTTGTTGAGAACTTCCCCTCTCAAGGCTCTGGATATAGAAGCTGAGAATGCATACATATAGGAATTTCAAATTCACTTAAGACCACCCACAAGGAACTGACCTTTGTTTAATGAAGTTGACCATTTTGATCCTATCATTCAGTTCACATTGGAGAGTTTTTCACGCTAGTTGTTCTCTGGGGAGGAACTGCTAAGCCGTGTATGAATTTCCTTAGGACATCATCCATGCGAACACCAAGGAAGTACTTATAATAAATAAACTTTCCATTTTCAGATATGAATATAAACATCAAATTATCCTGTCCTTTGCTTTCTTAGACAATGTCTTGCAGTGGGAATGCAAGTGCTACTCCATGATATTTATTGGTGAAATTTGTTCCTACATCAATCTTGGCTGAGAAGCTGTTATTTTCAAGATCATTATTATAAAATATTGTCAGCATTGAGAGACACCTCATCTTTAGCTTAACATTCATGCTGGCTGAGATGGAGACTTCCTTAGTTTCTTGTATGGAGTCCAGTCCTGCCATGTTTTGAATTACAGCTTCATGTTTTCCTTATTATAGTCCCAGCAAATTTGCGACTTTCCCTTCCCTGAGCAACATATTCTACTTGAACAATTTCTATTTAACTGTCTCTTTAAGCCCTTTCATTGGATGTGGTATTTTGTTAAAAAAATATTTATTCTGCTTGTTTGAGATACAAATCACTTTTTGCAAATAATTAGCATCTTACCAAGTATGGTGGTTCACTCCTGCTAGCATTTGGAAAATGGAAACAAGAGGATCAGGAGTTGAAGGAAAGACTTGGCTTCATAGTGAGTTCAAAGGCAGCCTGAACCAAAATACATGCACATGTACACGCACACATACATGCATATACACACACATACATACATACACACATTATACATACATACATGCATGCAGACACACAGAAAGCCTGAAGCACTGTCTTTACTTGTGAAATAACTGATTTGGAGTTGAGCATCCTCTTGGCATTTCTCAGTTTACCAGGTGTTTTCCACTGAGTGTGCACAGTGAACAGACAATAGGATGGACTATTCCAGGCACGAGTAAGTAGTTTCCATTCTAAAGATGACCCACTCACTCACTACTTTGATGTACAGTGCAGTGGACTGACTCAGCATTGAAACTCTGCCAAACCTGTCCTGGGCTCTATGCTTAGGGTCCTTCCTCTATATCTTACATCTAGTGTTCTGAGATGGGCACATTGTGCTGTCAGACATATTTTTGAAACACAAAATTAAACAGAAAGGAATCATATACCAAGGAAATCTTTTTTAAAATGCCTGCTTTATTGAGACAATTTATTTTTGAACTATGTGGTTCACATTTTTTATCATTTGCCAAAAAAAATCAACCAACCAACCAAACCAACCAAACAAAAAAACAAAAACAAACAGACAAACAAACAAAATCAAGGCTAGGCATGGTGGCACATGCTTTTCATCCTGGCACAGAGTAGGTGGATCTTTTGAGTTCAAGGCCAGCCTGGTTTTCATAGTGAGATCCAAGCCAGCCAGAGCTACTCTGTGGGATGCCATCTCAAAAGAGAAACAACAAATCCAAACAAAATAAACCAAGGAAGCAGCGAGGATGAGGTAAATTGGAGTGTATTAGAGTGTCTACCCTAGAATGAAAGAGCTGCTCCTTGCTTCTCCTTCTTCTCTTTCTTCTCCTTCTCCTTCTCCTTCTCCTGCTTCTGCTTGTTGTTGTTGTTGTTGTTGTTGTTGTTGTTGTTGTTGTTGTTCTTCTTCTTCTTCTTCTTCTTCTTCTTCTTCTTCTTCTTCTCTTTCTTCTTCTGCTCCTTCTTCTTCTGCTCCTTCTTCTGCTCCTTCTCCTTCTTCTTTTTTTGCTTTTATTGGATATTTTATTTGCATTTCAAATGTTATCCCCTTTCCTGGTTTCCTCTCTGGAAACCCCCTATCCCATTCACCCTCCAACTCCTGCCTCCCTGCCCTGGCATTCCCCTACACTGGGGCATAGAACCTTCATAGCACCAAGGGCCTCTCCTCCCATTGATGCCTGACAAGGCCATCCTCTGCTACATATGCAGCTGGAGCCACGTGTCACTCCATGTGTACTCTTTGGTTGGTGGTTTAGTCCTTGGGAGCTCTAAGGGGTCTGGTTAGTTGATATTGTCTTTCTTCCTATGGGTTCAAACCCCTTCAGCTCCTTCAGTTCTTTCTCTAACTCCTCCATTGGGAACCCCGTGCTCAGTCCAATGTTTGGCTGCAAGTATCTGCCTCTATATTTGTCAGGCTCTGGTAGAGCCACTCAGGATGCAGCTATATCAGGTTCCTGTCAGTAAGCACTTCTTGGCATCCTCAATAGTGTCTGAGTTTGGTGACTGTATATGGGATGGATCCCCAGGTGGGGCAGTCTCTGGATGGCCTTTCCTTCAGTCTATGCTCCACACTTTGTCTCCGTATTTCCCCCCATGAGTATTTTGTTCCCTCTTCTAAGAAGGACTGAAGCATCCACACTTTGGTCTTCCTTCTTTTTGAGCTTCATGTGGTCTGTGAATTGTATCTTGGATATTGTAAGCTTTGGGGCTGATATCTACTTATCAGTGAATGCATACCATGTGTGTTATTTTGTGACTGGGTTACCTCACTCAGGATAATATTTTCTAGTTCCATCCATTTGCCTAAGAATTTCATGAAGTCACTGTTTTAATCTTTTTATTACACTGGGTAGATTTATTTGCATCCTTAGTTGGCTAGCTGTGTGTAAGAAGAGGTGGACCATGTGTGGAAAAGCTTGACATCATCTGTCTTCCTCCTTTCTGTGCAGCAAACTAGGTATCCAAGGGTTGAGGACAGAGTCCCCAGATACCCAGTGCCCTGTGCATTGCGGTAAGATGGAGAAAGCTTTCTAATACAGTTTCCAATAGGAATATCTCTTCACAAGCCGCCATGTAGTACATGAAGGGAGAAATTGATGTTTAATGCTTTTTCAATTATTTTTCCTTAGGGAAGCCCTCCTGTCACGTCACAGACCCTTCGGACCCTACAGAACTTTTGCTGAGACAACCTGACTACCTCATGGTCTCTTTTATCATCTGGACAAGTACAGTCGCTGCTTACAGCCTCCTCATGGACATTCACAAGGACAGCAAACCCCGTGTGCCTGAACGCAGACTCTCAGCTGGGTCTCTCTACTCTCCTCCTCATCACTGCAAAAGGAGAATTATGAGCTGCTCCCAGGGTTACCCGTCTCAGCAGATGATAGCCATGTCCCCAAATCGTGTGCACTAAACCCTAGATGTTGCTCTGCTCCATTCCCTGGAGACTGTCTTTGCCTCACCCTCCTTGGCTCTCCCAGGCTCAGCAAGCCTCTAGTATTTATCCAGCCTTCAGTCCCCATTGCTTCTATTTCCTGATCTGCCCTTTCACTCGTCCACCTATTCCTGGTCAAACATTTGTTCTGAATTGCCAGAGTCCACAAAGGATTTTCTTCACCTACCACAAAGCCAGTTCAATCCACTCTTCACTTTGGGCTAAAATGCAAGATCTCACCATGTCTGCCTTGCCTAGGTTTCCTCTGTTTGTGCCTTTTAAGATCCAGATGGAAATCTCTAATTAGAAATGCAGTGGCCACCTCTGATCTTGCCTCTGCTGACCTCGCAGGCCTGAGTTGGCTCTGGCCCCTCTCCTTGCCTTACAGTATGCTGCCTATCTAGAACTGCTGTAGGAAGCACCCTGCTGTCTCCCAACTGAAACACTGTTTCTCAGCCTGGACACTTCTTGCTCCTTCACCCTCCTTCACTTCCAGAAAACATGGGACTCCCTCAGTCTGTTCTGTCTATTTCATTCATGACAACTCCAGTTATAAAGTTGATGGCATCAGCATCATTGGTTGGATATCATCTACCCTTGAAGACCTGTGTTGCTTTTGGAAATCTGGGGGTTTATCTACCTACTAACATGCCATGACCATGGTATGAACACACGATAGAAATAGTTGATATGAAGAATGTTTAAATAAATGAATAACTTAACATTTTGCTCTATTCACCCCATGGTTTTCTAGTTTAGAAATAAAATAAAACCATCACAATTATTATATAAAAAGAAATAATGAATTTTCATTTTAGTTATTTCTGCTAGTTGGATATTTTACTACAAGCAAATTGTGTGATATTTGAAATAGTTTGTAACCATGCATATTTTACCATCTCATGCATACATTTTATATAATTAAAATGAAGTTTTGAAATGGCAGCAATAAAGCAACAAACAAAGTGCAATTAAAATTATTAACTGTAGCTTGAGTTTATTAGCATGAAAGATATTTGTAAAAACATAAAACATTAATTAGAGATAGCACTGTTGCTGTCAAATACTTCAGTACCTACTAAGTCTAGGAGGCACGGTTTGGAAATTACAAAGATAACACAAAGCTCACTTTATGTTTTTTTCTTCACATTATTGGAAAATATTTTGGAAGTCAGTATTTTGTATAAAAATGTCTAGATGTATAATTTTAATAAATTTATCTGCCTAATTTTACTGTTTATTTTCTTTTTGGTTTGGATACAAACCAGCAGGGATATGAACTTAGCTCTTTCCCCTGGGATTCAAGAACATACTATTCAAATTGAGTCAGCATATCCATATGTAAACAGATTGCTTGTGCAGAGGGCATGAATGTTCATTTTGGCTTCAGTCCTTTAGACTGGACATGTATCAAGACTTCTTTAGTGTTGCTGCTATTAAAAATTAACACTGGTAAAAATTAAGGAATAGTGTTATTCTTGTTTGAAATCCCTCAGACCAACCAGTGATCTCAAATAAAATTTAAGATTTGATCAATGACCATTTTAAGTACAAAAGTTAAAAATTCATTTCTAGGCCAGGGAGATGAAGCCCCAGGTACGAGAAATGGAATTCAACCCACCCCACCCCCCAATTTCTTTCCTCCTTAAATGCCAGGAAGGTGTGTCAGCTCGCCTGTGACTCTGTTTATGATGAGGTGGAGCCAGGTATGTCCTGAGAATGCTGAGTAGGCAGCTTCACCTGGGCAGTGATCTCTATGTGCAACTGAGAGATCCTGTCTCAATAAACAGGTGGAGAGCAATGGGTGAAACTTTCCCCATCAACCCTGGGCTTCCACAAGCATCCATCCCTCTGTGCTGATTCTTTCAAATCACCAACTTGACGCAGTCTAGCATCATCTAGGAAGAGAGCCTCAATGAGGGATCACCTACCTCAGGCTGACTTGTGGGTGTGTCTTGGGGAATGGTCTTGATTACCTTAACTGATGTGGGAAGGCACAACCTAAGTGTGGGTGACACCTTCTAGTGGTGGCCCAGATGAAGGGACATGGAGGAAGGAAGGCCTTTTGACTTTTTGCTTCCCTGAGTTTCATTTTCACTGTGAGTTCATCGCTGCTGCTGCTGCTGCTGCTGCTGCTGCTGCTGCTGCTGCCTTCACTGTGTCAGGAACAGCTTCTTCAGGCCTCCACCATGCTCTAACAGCTGACGGTATTCCAGGAATCCTCATTGTGATTGTTGGGGCAGCCAGCTTCATATTCTGAGCAGCCACCAGGCTCTCAGCCTCTTGTGAATGAGCCAGGCAATGCTGGGCCCCTTTAAACATACCATGCAAGCAGTCAAATAGGTTCTCTCTTCAGTGTGTATTCATGCTACTAGTTTGGTTCTCCAGAGTACCCTGATTAATGTAAGACAGAGTTCAGAAAAGCATGATGTGTTTTTCAGAAGGGAATCTAAATTGAAAGGTGTGGCTTGTCAAGTGTCCTCTACTACTACCATCTACTTTCTTTTCGCCACATGTTACACACACATGTGGCCACACCTGCTGGTGGCCACATGCTGAGTGCTCAGATGTGACTGTACGTTGGTGGAGTGCTGTGGCCAGAGCACCTGCCATAGTCATAGAAAATGTAATATGGCTTTCTTACCTGGTCCAAACAATAAAATTACAGCAAATGTACCATGTGTGCAAATTATTTTACATTGCTTATCTGATCCCACATACTCCTCATAGTAATACAATATGTAATTTATTTTGAAAACCTGACCCTACGTTTTCCAAAATAGTAATTTGTCAAGTTATTAGCCACTGTGACTTAAAACAGTAATAGCCCAAAATTCTCACTTGATCTATTTAATATAGAATCCCTTTACCCTTAAGTAAAATATACCTGAATTTAGTGTCTATCACTGTCTATGAATATATGATATATATGTCACATATACATATATGTCAAGAAAACATAATCTCAATTGTGCATATGGCACCATAAAGCTAAAATTAATATGTAAAAGAGGAAATAGATAACTTCTAATTTACATTCTGTTTAGTGGTTAGTTTTATGTGTTATATTAATTAGGTTCTACTCCCAGCTATATAACCAAACACTAATGTAGTATTGCTTTGAGAATATTTGTCCATGCATTATAGCTACTACACATTTTAAGTTAAGTGGATTATTGCTTTGTTTTTCAAAAAAGTGGCCACCTCTGAGTGGGTCATAAAATTATTATTAATTTTTTCTTTATTGCATTTATTCAGTCTGTTTGTGAACCAGTAAGCTTAGAGGTCATCAAGCAGAATAAATACAACAATGAGCAACAAAACAATCTACAAATAAAAAATAAAAAACAAACATTCCCCCAAAACAATGCACCCACGTAGACAGTGTTACAATTGCTGAAGTCAAAGATAAAGAATACCCTTAAAAAGACAGTTCACGAGGCCAGAGCACACTTTACCAACACAGGGGCAGAGGAGTGTGCTGTGCCTATACTCTGAGAACTCTTGTAAGCATAGGAAGAATGGAGTGGCTATTTAATGGTAAGAGAGGGAAATCCAATAATATTGTACACTGTGGAATAAGCCTCAAGACTGAGGCGCGAAATAATCACTCTTTCATGCAACCAAAAATTGGGCAAGTTTTATCAAAAGTTGTCAGTAATTCGATAGCTAGAAACTTGAAGCAAGGTCTTCAGAGGGCAGGGAAATGATTCTCAGAGGAAACTCTGACAGAAGAACTGAAGGAGTAGTAACAAGAGAGAGAATGTAGGGGCAGAACAAAGGCTTTATGTCTTTCATTATTAATGACTTCTAAAATATAACTGCCTGCTAAGCTAATAGCAACTAAGTACTTGATTATATATCGTTGCTTCCACCTCGACCAGCAAGGAAGAGGAAACCCGAGAGCTCTTCTTTAAGCAGTTTATTCAGGAACCTTGAACAATCTTCTGACTATCTTCTATCTTCTGACTATCTTCTGACTAACTTCTGACTAACTTCTTGACCCTGAGGGGAACACCGTAGGCCCTTAAATGCTCTATCCTGAGCCTATCTCAGTGGGCCACGTGGTGCATGCAGATAGGTTGCCAAACGTGGAAGCAAGCCAGGCAAACAAGCACAGCCAAATAAGGAGTTGTTTATCACTCTAGCGCTCCAGCAAGGAGCGGAAGCCAGCGCCATCTTAGGGCGTGGTTCAGACAGCTCTCTAGAGTTCCCCCTTTTTTGTTTTGCAGCGAAACGGGCAAGAAAAGAGGTCTGATCTCTGATGATAGAAACAGGGACATTGTACTGTCCCTCTTCAGGCTTCATGTCTCCCAGCGAGGGCCAGACTCATCCGATGCCTTTTCCACAGAGACAGGTTCTGGGGCTTCAACCTGTATGCAATCAGACATGCTCTTCTTGAGGTTGCTAGCTGCAGGCTGCATACCTCAAGTGCAGTGCTAAGCCTCGCATCCCGAACGCAATGAGCCCACAACCCAGAGGTCGATGGACAATAATTTCTGCATGACAGCAAGCCATGCTTGGGGGGACTGCCCTGCCTCAATGACTGTAGATGCCTGAACCATCATAGCTACATTTCACTTCTGAACAATCCTTATCTTACACAAACACCAGAGACCAGTGAAACAGACAATCAGCAATAGGGCTAAAAGAGCACCCATGCTCATTCACTCTTTCAGATGATTCACGGCAGAGGCGATCCAAGATGATAATCAGCCCTGCATCCACCCTCATAGAGTTAACACTGATGATAGACAATCTCAGCCGATTCATGAGATCCTCAAAACCTGTAGACCAATTTCCTGTAAGATATTGAGACAACTGTCAAGAGAGATTAGCAGCTTGAGTAATACTTTGATATTGTATGGAAGTCACACACAGTCCAGGAAATTTCCACTCACAGCCTACTTGTGCTAGCTGCCAGAGGGTATCTATTTGTTCTTACTCAGCTGCATCACCGCAGCTGCTAATCCTGCATTGGTTAAAGGCCCTCCTACCTCTCGGCACACCTTCATTCAAGCCTCTAGTCCCTTGTTTTTATATGGAGTAATGGCGGCTCGGCATTCCTTAGTACACTGCTCATACACTAGTTGTTTTATCAATGGCATGGCCATGTCTGGGTCGCCAAGAATTCTCCCTGCAGCCTCCACTAATCTAGCCACAAAGTCAGAAAACGGCTCCATGGGGCCCTGTAAAATTTTTTGTAAGGTTCTCGCTTACCTCCCCTTTATTAGTCAAGGACTTCCATGCCTTGATAGCAATCTGATTCACCTGCTCAAAGACTTGCAGTGGGTAACCAGTCTGTTGATTATCAAAGCAACCTTGCCCCAAAAGCATATCCCTATCCCAGGCTTGATTCCCAGCTGCACGGTTAGCGTCTGCCTGTTCATTAGCAAATTAAAGTGAAAGAGGCTGTGATTCCGTAAGTACGGATGGACTCAGCCAAGGACTTTATAGCCTTAAAATCCAAGGGCTCATGATAACACTGACCCTGTGCATCTTGAAAAACTGGACAAGCAAGTGACAATTCAGTTCTAACTGTCCGACACACTTCAGGGCAAAAGGACCTACCAGAAGCGCCGCCCTCTACATGGTTATAAAGAGGAGGAGCAGATGGAGGGTTGATAGTGGGCCCCATATCTAGCAGAGCTCTTTTCCTTTTCCGTTTTTCTTTCACAGTACTCTTTTCTAATTCCTTAATTAGGGTTTCCAACTCTTCATCTGTATCTGACCACTCCATGTCTGTACTTTCCTTTTCTGACTTTACTGAACGCTCCTCTTTTATCTGCTCTAACACTGCCTGTCCTTCCTCTGCTGCTTTACAGCACCTTTGATCTTCTAGATACCCCCTGATTAGCTTCCATACTGGTCTAACACCACTCTTAAGCATCCCCTGCTCCCATGCAAAATCTAAATCTTTTCCAAGCTTATCCCAGCAAGCCACTGTTAAGTTACGGACACTGCAAACCAGGGATCTGCAGTATCACACTCGCTGAGAAAACTCTCTAAAGTAGTTTTCTTAAGTTTCAGATTTTTTGAAGATAGTAGCTCCTCAAGAGCCAAAAAAATTGGGTGCGAATGCGAAGCGCCCATTTTACTTTCACTTTTACTCTAGTCTGTTTCACCGAGAAACTTTATTGCTCCAACCTGGAGTCTTTATAGCCTCTACTTTTGAGGACCTTATTGTCCCTTCTTACCTGGGAACTTACCAGCCGGCTCCCCTGACTGCAGAAAGTTCTGAGCCCCTGTAGCAGAGAGAAAGGGTCCCTGTACGAGCCACCATTCGTTGCTTCCACCTCGACCAGCAAGGATGACGCAACCTGAGAGCTCTTCTTTAAGCAGTTTATTCAGGAACCTTGAACCATCTTCTGACTATCTTCTGACTAACTTCTTGACCCCAAGGGGAACACCCCAGGCCCTTAAATGCTCTATCCTGAGCCTATCTCAGTAGGCCACGTGGTGCATGCAGATAGGTTGCCAAACGAGGAAGCAAGCCAGGCAAACAAGCACAGTCAAATAAGGAGTTTTTTTTATCACTCTAGCACTCCAGCAAGGAGCGGAAGCCGGCGTCATCTTAGGGTGCAGTTCAGACAGCTCTCTTCAATATATGATTATATGTATACATATTATAGTTATGATTCTGTAGGAGCTTATCATCCTATGATGAGTTGCTGGGTGCACCTGCATGAGTACTTGTTTTTTTTCTTTCTAGTTTTAAGGTTTTGGATAAAGCTGGTGAACTTTTGAGACTTAATTTATTAATTTGTACAGTGATCAAACCTTGCCCACATCACTGTGTACTGTCGGTAAGGTAAAACATGCATGGCAGACATTTAAAGGGCTGGGATGGGTTTTGAGTTCTCAAATATCTCTTAGTTTTAATTAACTCAAGGAATAAAAGTTTCTGGCAGAATAAGGCCAAGCGAATGAGGTAGGTAGCAAGACCTCAGCTCTTAAATCCATTCCACTTCCACGAAATATCCCTTCATGACGTGAGATAAATGTGCCAGGGAAAACACTTGGGGGCCATAGTCAAATGAAAAGACTGTCCAGCCATTTGTGAATACATGCCATTGAAGAGTGGGTGATTTCTGCTGTTTCTAGAGAACACACCAGCCAATGTGTATGCTCTGTGCAACTGGAATTAAAATTATCTATCAAGATTTAGTAAACAGTCACTGAACTTAGAACTTGCACTTTCTGTAAGTGTGAAGAAAGTAAAAGACCCAAAGACAGCTGCTGTGGTCAAGTGTCAAGGAGCAGTGGAAGTCATCTGCAGGATGAGGGCCACACTACACAACATGTCTGTCTGAGGAAAGCCAAAGTGCCTTTGCTT
>JADRCD010193344.1:0-12324 GCA_019843815.1 Montemys delectorum
ACCATGCCCCTTTCCCTGAAGCTAACCTTTGCTCCCCTAAGTTGTCAGGGGTCTTCTTGTCAGGTGTGATCAAGGTGGCGTTGAAGGGAGGAGCTAAACGAGAAGGCTGGTGCTGGGGAGGGCTGGGGAGGACTGAGGGCTGTGGCTGTGGGAAGCCGGACCAAATGGTTCCCAGACTGAGGACTGGTTTGTGAGAAGAATGTAGAAGGGTTTGGAGCTGTCGGCTAATGAAACCTCAGAACGCTGTAAGCATAAGGAGGTGTTCTGGTGAGTGGAGTGCTGACAGAAATACGGACAGTGGAGGCAAGGCTCACGAGGTTGCCGAGAACCCTACTGAGACTTACAACTAGAGGCCATTCCTGTTAGATTCTGGTAATGAATCTGGCTTCAATTTGTCTGTTTCCTAGAATTTGAGTGCGGGTGTGTGTGTGTGTGTGTGTGTGTGTGTGTGTGTGTATGTATGTATACATACATATATAGCATATATATACACATACATATATTAGAATATATGATATATATTAGAATATATATGATATATATATATATATGAATAACTTGTCTGGTGGAGTTAATTATAAGATATAACATCCAGGAAGTGGCTCTGCTATTTTTCACTGCTTTTAGTCACATTTACAGTGAGCAGAATGATGTGGAAAGATGAGGCTTGGAAAGGAAGAGGGTCTGAGCTAGTTTAAAGTTCAAATAAAGCAGCCATAATTGTTAAAAAGATAGTGCCATTAGAGAGAAAACTCATGGGATGTAGCTCAATTGGCAGAACACCTGCCTGGCACACAAAAAGCCCTAGATTCAATACCCAGCAACAAATAAGTTGGCATGGTGGTGCATGCCTGCAATCCCAACACTTAGAAGGTAGAGACAGAAGGATCATGAGTTCAAGTTTGAGTCCAATCTCCTATATTGAAATAAGAAGAAAAATACCTTAAGTTTTTTTTTCTTAAGGCTACCCACCAAGACTCTGGTTCATGAAAATGCAAAGCATTTGAAAAAGAGAAGGCCTGAAATGAGAGTTCACTGAAGAGCTCTCTGTTCAAAAAACAACCAAACCAAAGTGCTTAGGGAAGGATTTTTCTCAGACTCAGCCACAAAGGCATACACAGACAGCTACTTCAGCTGTGGGGCGCCAGGTTACCGGCAGAACTTGGCCACAGCGTCCATGTGGTACTGGTTGTACAGGTGTGTGAAATGCACAAGGCCGTAAAACATGGAGGCTACACCAAGTATCCAGAGAAGGGAGCAACAGGAGATGTCAGGTAGACAAGCTCAGAGGAGTGGAGCTCTGTGGGACCTGCTGTGTGCATTAGCTCCTGTGGTCCTGCTCCTCTGGCCCCTTCCCTCATGCCCATGGGCTGCAGCCCACCCACTAGCTGCTCCTGCAGTGTTTCTGCTTCCTGCCTCAGCAAAGCATCCTCTCTGTCTTATCATGATCACTCTTAGGAAACTTCTGTCCACAAGGACTTTGTCCTTCATGCCTAGATCCTGAAACTGGGGGTTTCTTCTCACGTCCATCTCTTATCGTTTGATTCCTACACCAATTTGAACTTGCTAGACCTTGGTTTCCTTGTAAAAGAAGTGGACAACCTTGTGAGGAAGACGTGGACAGGGCTAGGCTGTCCCTACACTTCTCACCAGAAGAAAGCCAAACAATGGAGTACGTGTGTCCAGATCACTCAGCATTTACTGTTCTTCTTTTATAAACAAATCAGCTTAATAGATCTGGTGTACTTTTATGAGATGAAGCACCAAACAAAACCTAGACAATGACTCCCAGTGTGGCTCTTTGTCACTCTCCTTGGGTGAAGGTGCTAATGAGATGAACGAAAATCTCACAGAAAACTAACTGCGTCAGAATTGCTACACAGTGACAGATGCCTGCATCCAAACAGCTGCACATGGGCCTCTCTCTTATTTGTTCTATTACTATCTTCTTTCCTTTTTTCTTTTATTTATTTTATTTATTTATTTATTTTGGTTTTTTGAAACAGGGTTTCTCTGTGTAACAGCCCTGGCTGTCCTGGAACTTGCTGTGTAGACCAGGCTGGCCTAAAAGTCACAGAGATCCACCTGCCTCTGCCTCTGTCTCTCGAATGCTCGGCTTAAAGGCATGCACCAACATGCCTGGCTTATTATTTTTCTCGGCAAGGTTTTCCTATACAACCCTGGGTACCCTAATACTCACAGAGATCCCCCTGTCTCTGTCTCCTGAGCGCTGAGATCAAAAGTGTGTGCCACCAAGCCTGGCAAGCTACGCATAATGAATAATGATTACTCTCTTGAATTCTACCCTGGACCTCCTCAGTGGGAGCCTCTGGAGGCTTGGAAATCAGCATTCTAATTCAGGCAGACTCTTCTATCAGCACACAGATCCATACCAGCGGAACTTGGCCACAGCGTTCATGCGGTACTGGTTGTGCAGGTGTGTGAAATGCAAAAGGCTGTAAAGCATGGAGGCTACACCAAGTTTCCAGAGAAGTATCATGCATTACAGTGATTCAAAGACAGAGTTACCAAACACAGGATTTTTATCTTGGTCATACTGGAGATGGACGCTGCTCTTAGCTGTTTTACTGTGAGTTCACTAATTAGGCTTATGGTTAAAAAAAGCATAAAGGAAACAAAATTGCCTTGAAAACTCACAAGACTTAGCACCAAACTGCACACTGTAGACAATTCCCCAAATCAATTGCTTCTATAAAACAGATAGCTTTCCTAGCTCAGAGTTTAACAGGGTGATGGTTGTACCCTCCGAACCTTAGCTCTGTTTTGTCTGACTTAGCAGTTCTGATGGGTCATCAGATGGGACTGCTGCACCAGAAGGCCAAGCTCCCCTTCATGGTATTAGAAACTGCCCGGGACACTCAAAGAAGAGTCAGTCCCAGGCAGCTGGGGTGACTGCCATCTCTTACCACAGGAAGTAGACTTTCTGTCCACCAGGGTCACTCGCCTGGCTTCAGTGCGAAGCTTCTCATCTGTGTTCTCCACGAGGTTTGCAAGGTCATCGATGATCTCTAGAATGGAGAGCAGAGAGGGTTGGTTAGTTCTCTCCAGTTCAGATCTTCCCAGTTTCACTGCTCTGGTACTTCTGCCATGGCAAGGCGTGAACTCATGATTCAGAAAGGCAGAAACAAAAATGGGAATAAAAAGTAAACCTGCATGGACAAAGTGACTCATCAGGTAAGGGCACGGCTCACACAGGCCTGGCCACTTATGCATAATCACAGGAACCAACATAAAGGTGAGGGAGACAAACACTACAAAGTTGTCCCCTGACCTCTACCCACCCCATTACGCACTCATATACATTTTTAAAAATTAACAAAAAGCCGGGTAGTGGGAGCGCATGCCTTTAATCCCAGCACTTGGGAGGCAGAGGCAGGTGGATTTCTGAGTTTGAGGCCAGCCTGGTCTACAGAGTGAGTTCCAGGACAGCCAGGGCTACACAGAGAAACCCTGTCTCAGAAAAAAAAAAAATTAACAAAAAAAGAGTAAACCAATTTGTCTGCTTTTAAAACTAGTTTAAAACAATCCTATTACAAGAAATAGAAACATCAACAACGGGGGTGGGGGTGGGGGACAAATTTCAGCTTAGGCAAGAAGAAAAGACTTTAGGGATGGCCTTAGCTACTCCTGAGCAAACCGTCAACAAGACGAGTTGAGCAAATCCAGGACTCAAAGCCAGAGATGCTAACATAAGAGACACTGACTAGAATTGAACCCATTTAAATAATGAACTAAAAGTAAGTAAATATCCAGATTAGATAATGCAAAGGTACATGCATGTGACAATACAACCTCAACTAAAGAGCAGCTCGAGAGGGGGAAGACGAGGAAAAGAAGGCATTAGTCCTCATCCTCCTCGGCAAGTGTTACTCCCACAGATGAAGGCGAAGGGCCATCAACCCAAATCGTGGACAAATTAATTAAAGCAAGCTTTGTAACTCGTGTGCATGTGTTGTCTCTCCCTAAGCTGGGGTTCAAGAGATCAGCCTTGGACATGGGGAAGATAAAGGTTTTTATAGCCCAGGAGTAGGAGTTTCCAAATTGAGGATTTGGCAGAAAAAAAGATGAAGTTACAGAAGCAGAACATAAGCCTAACAAGTTGGGTCATAAAACCTCCTGAAACAAAGACAAGTGTGCAAGGTAGTCACAACAAGGTAGTCATAAAAAGGTAGTCACAACAAGGTGGTCACAACAAGGTGGTCACAGCAAGGTGGTCACAACAAGGTAGTCACAAAAAGGTAGTCACAACAAGGTAGTCACAACAAGGTAGTCACAATAAGGTGGTCACAGCAAGGTGGTCATAGCAAAAAGGCGGTCATAGCAAAAAGGTGGTCATAGCGAGGTGGTCATAGCGAGGTGGTCATAGCAGGGTGGTCATAGCAAGGTGGTCATAGCAAAAAGGTGGTCATAAGAAGTTGGTCACAGCAGGGTGGTCATAAGAAGGTGGGCATAGCAGGGTAGTTATAAGAAGGTGGGCATAGCAAGGTGATCATAACAACTTTTTGAAACAAAGCATGGTTGTCAATTCCTGGAACAGACAGTTCAGAACCATTTGGAATTAATGTTATAGGCAGGGCACAGGCTAATGCTTGAGAAACAGATCTAATCATAAACAGGAATGAATCCAGTTTGTTTTTATTATAAGATGGCTTTCAAGCCCAAGATAGAGGCAGACTGGTTCATTATAAGTCACAGTGAGCTGTAAAGTTAAATATATAGAAACTTGTAACTTTTTAAAATCATTAAGACCTCAATGTTTTATGTCATTTTGGTGAGCATTTAGTAATTCTTATCACTTGGTAATTACTGCCTCTTTAAAGATTCTTTCTATAAAGTTCTTTTTTATGCTAATCTTTAAAAGGTGAAATTAAAGCACATTTAAATGTATTTTAAATGACATTTAAAATAGCATATATATTAGAATCTTAATTACATGAAATTATTTCCATCTATCCTTTGGTATTTGCATGCCTATAGGGATGCATGCAGCTGTGGAGATGAGCACTCGTGACAATTGCTCTTAGGTGGTAGGATCTTTTGTGACTGTTCTTCCTCATGTTTTCCTGTATTGCTCACACTAATGTTGAACATATATTAGTTCTGCAACCGAGACTTTTCTCCTGCCCCCCTGCTTTAAATGCTAATTTGGAAATGAATTGTTCAACATGGGTCACTGTTTTTCTTGAAGCATGAATACAAATAAGATCAAAGTTTCTAAAAATGTCAAGCAGTGCTGGTAACCATGGAAGGCAGAACAAGACAACCCATGCATTAACAACCACATGAGAAGGGCACAGGAGAGCAGTGCCTTCCCTCCCCCAGTCTCCTGCACATCACAGGGCCCGCCCTCTACTCACAGAGCCTACGCAAGGTACTTTAATTGTTTGTGTGTCTTTCGTTTCCAGAATGAACATGACATAAACATCTATTTATTCCTTTACCTCCCATCCCTAGCAGAGTGTGCAGCACACAACAGGATAAAGCACATGTAAGTCATAAAGGCGATGGGTGAACGGAGCTGAGATAAAAGCACTGAATAATTTTAAGTCATGTGCTGTTTCTTTAAAATGTAAATGGATTTAAGCCAAGTTTGCCAATTATCTATATGTAACACCTGCCTAAGAAAATCATCCGCTATTATTTAACAATTCATTCATAATGCTTGCCTGAGTTCAGTGACAACTCTCTCTGGGGTTTCTTTCCATCATCCATGAACTTCTCCTAGAGCAGTGGTTTTCAACCTGGGGGTCGATAGACCCGACCCTTTCACAGGGGTCACATATAATGTGTGTTGCATATCGGTTATTTCAGATTATGATTCATAAGAGTAGCAAAATTATAGTTATTAAGTAGCAACAAAAATAACTTTATCATTGGAGGTCACCACAAGATGAGGAACTATATTAAAGGGTCGTAGCTTTAGGAAGGTTGAGAACCCCTGACCTAGAGTGTGCTCCTCTCTCTGGTCCTCCCAGAGTTTTGCATTCTCACTCTGTAACACTGCCGTGGTGATTTTATATACCCTTTACTGTGGTAACATTTAAACTAAAAGTCTGAAACGTGCCAGGAATGGGAGCCCACGCTTGTAGCCCTATAGCTTGAGAGGTAAGGCAAGAGGAGTGCTGCAAATTTGAAGCTAGCCTGGGCTACAGAGTAAACTCCCATCTCAAAAAACAAAAAAATCCTGACGTACTCACAAACATCATTTTCTCAGAGTTTCTAAAAATAAACTCACCCCAACTTGCCTTCCTCCCTATAGTCTCACTCTTTGAGAATTAAGGAAGGATTAAGTTATAAGAGAAAAAAGATACAGTGAACTGAGGAAGACCACTGGTAGAGATTGGATTTTGGGGGTGGGGTGCTTGAAATAGGGTCTCACTATGTAGCTCTGGCTGACCTGAACTCCCTATGTAGGCTGAACATGGGCCCTTAAGCTTGGAAGCACGTGCTTTTACCTGCCGAGCCACCTTGCTGGCTCTAAAACTCAGATATTTTACTACAAGCCCCATACTGTGTAATAGGGAAGAAAATAGAAAGGAAAATATCTGAAAGGCAGATATAAAGCTATGCATTTGGAGATTAACATGACTTTGTATATAGAATCTATTTAGAGACTGTGAGAGTTAGTAATAATTGAAACAAATTTTTAAAATTACATTTATTTGCATGTGTGTTTTTGTGTGTGTGTGTGCACATATGCACACATGTGTGTACAGTTAGTCAATTCTCAATATGGATATTGACAACCAAGTCAATCAGGAGGGAAAAGCAGTCTTTTCAACAAGTCACATTGGAACATCTGGATATGTGTATGTATAAATAGAAAGACTTTCCTCCCCCATACACACAAAAATACTTGAGATGGTTCATAGACCTAACTGTAAACAGAAGAGCTTCTGGAAGAAAATGTTAATAGTTAACTATATACATCATCAAATTAACCACGTATCTGCTCTTAAGTGTGGATACAGGCAGGCACAAGTTTCTTTGACAAGAATTTTAAAATTATATATTAAAGACAAAAAAAGAAAGAAAGAAATTGGTAAGATATCATCGAAATTAAAATTGCTTCTTATCCAAAGATACTATTTCAAAAATGGAAAAGCAAGCCACAGATTGGAAAGGACGGTATTCACAGGACCTGTAACTGACAAAGTATTTGTATCTAGAATAAAGATCCACTGTGCTACCAAGAGCACTAAAGAGAAATGATCCTAACATGATCTTACAATAGCCCAAATTCCTGAACAGATGTTTTGCAGAAAATTCACAAAAAGCCAATGTGCACTTAAGAAGGAGCCCACAACATTAGTCATTAGAGAAATGCAGATTCAAACCACAGAAAGAGATGCTCCGCACCCTCCCATCAGAATGCTAAAATTAAAGGCTGACAGTGCTAATTGCTGGGGAGACAGGGCACAAAAGACCCTATGGAAGAGTTTATCTATTCCAATCCAGTTGTACATCTGTGTTCCTACTCAGTCTTCATTCCTAGGTATCTTATCAAGCAGGATTTCCCCGCCACAAAAAGACCTGTACAAAAATATACACAGCACCTTTATTTATTGGAACCACAAACTCAAAATGATCAAAATACCCATCAAACTGAAGTGTCTCTTTAAAATAGAATACTACACTCTTTTTGCTGCACCAACTTGCTACGTGTTTGCTGGTTTACCTTTAAGTCATAGCAATACTACACAGCAATAAAAGGGATGATCTGCCAGGCTAAGGATGTAGCTCAGTGGTAAATACTATGCCTAACATTCAAATTCACCAGGCCCTGATTTGATCTTTGATACCTCACAGAAAGATAATATTATTAATAATCAATTAACATCCATATGCATCTCAGAATTTTTTGCCATCTAAAATAAAAATGAGTATATTTTACTATTCCATTGACATAAACAATACATATAGAACCTGGGTGTGATAGTGAATACCTTTATTTTCAATACAGACAGAAGGATCAGGGCTTCAAGTTCATCCTCAGTTACAAAGCTATTACAAGGCCAGCCTGAAATACTTGAAATCCTTCCAAAATAAGAAAGGGAGTAGGGGGAGGAGGGGGGAGAAACAAAGAATAAACTTATCTGACAGTAGAAAAATCAGAGAGTAGTCACAACTGGGCTGCTGGGTAGTTACTAAAAAGGACATGAAGGAACTTACCAGAACAGGATTTATGTAGTCGCATATATAAATATCATTCTAAAAAATGTACACACCTGAACACTAAGGGCTTATGTATCTATTAAGTTACAACCAAACTGAAAGTATGAATAAGAAGAAAATTTAAAGTTTACAATAAATGATACCAGACAGGAGAGATGGCACAGTAATTTAGAGCACTGGCTGCTCTTCCAGAGGACCAGGTTCGAGTCCCAGTACCCACATGGTGACTTGAACTCATCTGTGACTCCAGTTCCAGGGCATCTGATGCTCTCTTCTGGCCTCCATGGGTACCAGGCACATCTATAATGCACAGACAGTCAAGAAAGCAAAAACACCCATACATATAAAAAAAAAATAAAAGCAAAAGAAATAATATATGATATTTCTAAAATTTTCTAACAAACAAGAAAGGAAGGAGAGAGCAAAAAGAGGAGAAGGCAGAAGGGACGAGGGTTTTACACTGACAAAATTATAGACCTGCAAGGAGTAGTGACTCTGAAGCTCTGCCCCTTTTTTACCACGCCTCTGGACAGAGGGTGGTCAATCTTCTACTGACCGTTTCATTAGTGGGCAACATGAAAACATGGAAGAAAATCAGTTTCTGAGTTTACATATAGTGGCATTTAAGAGTCATTTAGGATCTGGCTTCACACTGTTGGGACATGCCGTTGGCAGCAGCCCTGATCTATAGGGATGATTGATACTTTGCTCTCATACTGCTGATACAATCAGGATTTCACCATGTCTTGCAAATATTACAGAATTGTAATATAAAACTTGGGTTTAATATCCTGCAGGAAGCCAGGGAAGTAGGCTTGCCTCACAATAGATATGCCAGCTGTTTACTATTCTATGTTAACATTTTCAATATTAACTGAATTTCTAGGTAGATTTCATTTAAATTTGTGAATATTCGTAAGTATGACTTAAAGGTAAACCAGCAAACACGTAGCAAGTTGGTGCAGCAAAAAGAGTGTTTTACACTGAAGAGTTTATCATGTTTTAGTGGGGAATAGGCACACTTATCACTTTAGTTGGTAACCCTCTGGCTAGGTTATTTTGTGTATGTGTGGTACATGTACATGCTCATGTAGGTGTGTGCATTATTTATGTGTGGGCATGAGCTTGTGGGAGCCAAAGGCTGACACTAGTAGCTTCCTCAGTCTTTCTCTACTTGGTTTTTGGTTTTGTTTTTTTTTTTTTTTTTTTTTTATCAGTGTTCACTGTGTGTGTGTGTGTGTGTGTGTGTGTGTGTGTGTGTGTGTGTGTAATGTGAGGGGACATACCCATGTTCATACTCTGTGTACAGAGATCAGAGAGCAATTTTTCATCTATCTTTTTAACTTTAATTTTTTTAGATTTATTTTATGTATGTAATTACTTCACCTGTATGTATGTCTATGTAACATATGTATGCTTCTGATACTGAAGACATTTGGTAAGAAGACAATCTCTGAGAGTCATCTCTCTCCTTCTGCCATGTGGAACACAGGGATCAAGCTCAGGTTGTCAGGCTTGGGGTCAAGTGCCCCCAATTAATTTCCCAATTCTATTTTTAATGCATAAAAGTAATTTAATAGTGATTTATGAATACTTGATCAAGTTGAAATAGCTCTGAAACTGGACAATGAGTAAAGACAAGGAAGACTTGGAGGATGCTAGGAAAAGCCTAAGTTGCTGTAAATTGAACACTGTGAGCAATCCTGGAGAAGGTTTCAAAGAGGAAACTGTAGAAAATTCCCCATCTCCTTCGAGACTGTGTGTATAATCATGACCACACTGCTGGTAGAAATAGGTTCAAGGACATGCGGAGCTCTCCAATGAAAGCAGGGAATGAGCACTAATTGGACAAGAAAACATCATGATGATGTTGTTTGTGGCCCAGCCACTGTAGAGTTTGGGAGCATGGGAATGCTGGCAGAAGAAATTCCCGAGCATGAAGCACTCAGGCTGCAGTGTAGCTACTTCCAACCATGGAAGTGAGATGGAGCACAAAGGGAGGACTTAAAGAACTTCTAATGAAAAGCAGAGCAGGAAGGAGAAAGCATGTGCAGGAGAGAATACCAACAATCCTTTGTTAAAGAGATCACAGGGCTAGAAGGGACCCAGAACTAGTCATCAGCACAATGGAACACCATTCTGGGATCTTTTGAGGCCACTTTCCTACCACAAGCCCAGAGCACTAAAATGGCAAAAAGGTATCAGGGCCAGGCCCAGAGCACTCCACTGTGGGCTCACTGTCCAGGTCCCCTTGCATTTGACACAGTGCCCTATTGCCATGGAAGGTAGAAGCAATAAGCCTTGGCAATATCCCCATGGTGTTAAGACTACAAGCTTGCACAGTAAAAGAGCTAGGGGTACATAGCTGCCTCCCCCTAGACACCAAATGATATTGCAGACTATCTGAGGGCCAAGTAGAGACTTGGCACAAGGGCAGAGTTAATGTAGAAAGCATCCTGTTAAGGAAATGCTGAGCAGAGACATGGGAACTGAACCAGCCTTTAGACCCAAGAACTATAGATCTATCAAAGAATGGCCCCTGCCTTAGAGAACTGACTCTATGAGAATCCAAACTGTGCTTCTCCCTGGACTGACCCCAACACAACGGGGATGAAAGTCTCCTTAGAGCCAGGGAGGCTCAACCCCCATCAGTGTGCCCAATATGAGAGACAAGGACTCAAAGAAGACTAGATTCCAAATGACACTGCAGAGCCAAGTAGAGATTTGGCACAGAGGCAGAGTTAGTGGCAAAAAGGCATCCCAGAAGTTCAAGCACTGGGAACTTCATCCTCAAATTCATAAATTGGTATTTGGAGGTGGGCCCTGAGAGGTAACTGGGGTTAGATGAGACCATCAGATTGGGGTTTCTATGAATGGAGATCCATGGCTTTTTAAGAAAAAGGAGAGAAAAGCCTGGGCCATGATGTCATATACTTGTAGTCTAGAGACAGAGTTAAGAGGAGCAGGACTTTAAAGCCATCTTTGGCTACATAGTCAGTTTGAGGCCAGATTGAGGTCCATGACACCTTGCCTCCAAAACAAACGAAGAGAAAAGAAGAGGGACGCAAGTTCTTACTCTGTCTTTCCATCTGATGCTCTCTACTATGTATGACACAAGAAGGCTTGGCCAGATGTGGTTTCTTAGTCATGGATATCTCAGTCTTTCTCTAAAACTGTAAGTTTGCTTTATATATTATCCAGAATCTGGCATTATGTTATAGTAGTATCAAATGGACTAGGAGACTGCCTTCCTCAGAATTAATATAAGCACATATATCTTTACTAGAAATACGACACACAAGCATCTGGCAACATATCGTTTGTAGTCTCTCATGTAGCTGCACAACCTTCACAAACTCTTCTTTCCCCTTCTTTCTTTTGTGACCTGAAGAAAAGCTATATCCATGTCGAAGGCTGCAAGGCTAATTGACTGACTAGAACTTCATCGTTCTGGAGAAAGGGAATATGGCAAACCCAAAGCCAAAATATCTTGGGTTCTCTTTAGCCCCCTCGATGGCCATTCATTGCCCACCTCTGTTTCTGACCTAACATCCTTGTGACTATCCTTGTGAAATCTTTTGGAGTGTATTTAAAAACCACTACCTTAAAACAAACGAGTAAATAAATAAACAAAAAACTACACCAAGAATATTATCAGGAGATGAAATCCCAGCAGCAATTTCCATTCTTTGATGTAACTGATGACCTAATATGCACAATAGTGCCTTGAATTATGACTTTTTAAAAGATTTATTTATTTACTTATTTTTACGTATGTGAGTACACTGCAGACTTCAGACACGCCAGAAAAGGGTATCGGATCCCATTGCAGATGGTTGTGAGCCACCATGTGGTTGCTGGGAATTGAACTCAGGACCTCTGGAAGAGCGGTCGGTGCTCTTAATCACTGAGCTATCTCTCTAGCCTGAATTATGATTTTCTTTTGTTCTGTTACTATAAAAATTTCACAAGCTCTTTCCACAAAAGAGGGGGTTATTGACACTGCATCTGTGTTCACAGGCCATGGTCACTCATATGTGGCTTAAAATAGACACTTACTGTCTGGGAGGTGACAGCTGCTTAGTATGGACAGTTTTGGTGCCAAATGTGAGGCCCCAAAGATGCTCC
>JADRCD010193347.1:5254-46457 GCA_019843815.1 Montemys delectorum
TGCACCCCTGCAGCCCTGCACCCCTGCAGCCCTGCACCCCTGCAGCCTTGCACCCCTGCAGCCTTGCACCCCTGCAGCCTTACACCCCTGCAGCCCTGCACCCCTGCAGCCTTACACCCCTGCAGCCCTGCACCCCTGCAGCCCTGCAGCCCCTGCACCCCTGCAGCCTTGCAGCCCTGCAGCCCTGCACCCCTGCACCCCTGCAGCCCTGCAGCCTTGCACCCCTGCAGCCCTGCAGCCTTGCAGCCCTGCAGCCTTGCACCCCTGCAGCCCTGCAGCCCTGCAGCCCTGCAGCCCCTGCACACCTTACTTAGGAGGTTCAAGGAGTGAGACTGAAGGTCTGTGAGTAAACCACAGGTGCCTTGGCCAAGGGGTCTGGTTGTTCTGTAAGTCTCAGTGAGGGAGGAGCAGATAGGGTGGCTGTCCTGCAGGGCTGCTGTGTGAGACAAGAAAACATGATGTGTCTCCTCCACTCTCTCACACAGTGCTGACATCATGGAAGCCATCGCTCTGGCAAACACCATTGCCAGCTTCCTAATGTTTGTTATTGTGATACTTAACGATCATGCTTTCTAATTTTCCATTCACTAAGATCATTCTTATATTCCTTAACTCAATTTCAAGGCTTGCATAACGGACCCTTTCATCACCTTGTTAAAGGACAGGCTGATTGTCAGACACTCACTGATGAATGCATCCCTTGAAACACTATGAAGATCATACTGTGCAGAGATCAGGAAGGACAGGCATCCCCATCATACACTTATGACACCGAAGAGAGAGGGGAAACTGATTCCAGTCTGAGAATGACTCCAGCACACAGCAGGGCAGAGGGCTAAGGGCCTCTTTTAGAAGACATGTGTCAACCTGTGTTGAGAATGGACACTTCACCCATGCCTATCCCACAGTGACCTCCCAAGTCTGTCCCTTACTACAGCTCTGGGTGTTGAGGGGACACCGACTTTGAACAAACTTGATTACACAGAGAACACTCATCAAAGTCTGTAGGGCAAGGCAAGGAAGGAGACATTTCTTGTTTCACATGTACCTTACACAGCCGAGGAACCAATAAAGTAGTGGCTGATAAATTTTGTATATTTATTCCTTCCATTGGCCAATGGAGCGTCCATGATCCATTTGGTCATGTGACTTAGGTTCTGCGGAAAGAAAGGCAAAGTCAGGTTCTCTCCTTCAGGTTGTAATGAAGCCTGTGAGATTAGAAGGCATTCACTGGCTACTACAATTACAGGTAGTGTTCAGGAGGGCTCAAGCTTAGCTGGAGAGACAAGGTCAGAAGTCCACAGCAAAGATCCTGGAGCAGAGGAGTTCCCACTTACATGGTTTTATGGAAGTATGATACTATGACAATAATTTTATTGTTTGGTTTTATATAGTTTAAGCTAGAGATGGGAGGAACATAATCATTAAAATTTGGGAGCCTAGTGTTTTCTAAATCTTTCCCCTGCTTTCTTACTGAATTGTCAAGTCGTTGTCTCAGACAACAGTGAATGTTTTTCAGTCACTCCAGACAAAGCAATTCAAGTATCTTACATTCATTATTATACCCATGCACCATCTTAACTCTGCTACCATCACAACATTGAATGAGAAATATTAAATAGAAGCTATGAGAAAAGAGGTGTCACTAGCTGCTACCAAAGGCAGAAGAAATCAAGCCACCAAGTTGGGTTTCTTGAATCTGTCCTGAACCCCCTCCCCATCTCCATACTTCTCAGGAGTTTTTCCTCTGCTGGTCTCTTCCTATGGCTTCAGAATGTCTCTCTGTGGCTCTACCTACTTTAATCAATATTCAATATTATTGCTAAACAGATCTTCCTAAGACAGTACTTTTATGATTTTAACAGTTAGAAGAGTTATTCAGAGCCTGAAACATTTTGTTTTCAACACCATGGGTGAGTTTATAGTCTCTAATATACATATTTTGTATCTACTATATACAAAACAAACATTTACAAATCTACAACATGATCCCCATGGCCTAGACAAGCTACTTTAGTGACTCTTCAAGGAAGAGAACATTCTGGGATATTTTCCACTCCTTACAACAATAACTTGTCAATTAATACAATTTTCTAACCCAGCACACCTAAATCATCAATATTTGAGGGCGTTTTAAAATCATCTTCTCCACATTTTTCAGAAATGTCCCTTATGCACAGCAAACTGTTGATATGCATGTACCAATTAAACCATTGACTATTTGAAAAAGAAAAAGAACAACTTATACAATAAACTTGTATGTGAAATGCTTTCTTAAAGCAGTTGGAGGAAAATCATTTTAATAATAATTAAAATAAATCAAATTGTTACTAATTAGCTGTTATATGAAAAATAGTCATATTTTTGCCTCTTGTCTATGTTGACTGTCCTGTGTCTCAACCAACAAAATCAAATCTATATCATTCTACTCTCTGTGCACATTTTTGCCTTTAAAAATAATGGAAACATGTTTTATGTGACAGGGGAGAAGGCATAATTATTAAAGGTATCATTGGCCTTAGTTACCCAAGTGCATGCATTCCATCCAATCCTCAATTTCCTTGGTCCAGCAATCAATTATTGAGCATCTCCAATGAGCTGGACACTGCCTTTAGCTGCTGTGAGATCTAAGGTACAATGAGTGTTATTCAGAAAGGCAGTTAAAGTCTTAGAGATATCCACGGCTTATTTTTTCATGAAACTGATCTATGTAGTGCAAAGAAACAATATAGGCAGTAAGGTCAAGGGAAAGGGGCCTGAGTCTCCGCTTAAGCCAGCAGAGATGAGCACAGGAAAGAACGAGTGAGAAGCTTTGATGTGAAAGAAGAAAACAATTCCCCTGTGTTGTATTTAGAATACTTTAATATGAGAACATTGAAAAATGTGTCTTCTGTTGCCTTGGAACCTCAATAAACCATGCTGTACCATATGCTTGTGATCAAGTAAAATAATTACTGAACTGACAACAGCATCCATTTCCCGATTTTTCTGTGCACACATGAATTTGTCGTTATTGTCCTGAGGCTACACGTCTGGCAATTCTACAGAGTTCACTCTAAGCTTTCTTAAGTTAATTCACCCAAGTTCTGTTGAAGTGGGTGGCAAATAGAAGCTCTGTGGAAAGGATGCTCCCAACAAGACAGAGAACTGTTCTGGTTCAAGGAGATTGGCAGATCTGCCCTTTAATTGGTATTTAGAACTTCTCTCACTTTATCAAAATAACTGGGCACCTAAAGTCTCTATGAGAACAATATCTTTAATCCCAGAGATTCCTCAGTACCTAGCCACAGTCCTTATGTGAGGGAGGGAAGGCTCAAATAATGTTTGGTGGGTTATATATGAATGACTGGTTAGGTGAAAGAAGGAAAATGGATTAGTAAGTTATCAGCAAATAAAGACAGAGGAAGGGAAGGAGAGGGAGAGGAGAGGGAGAGGGAGGGAGGGAGAAAGAGAAAGAGAAAGAGGGGGGTTGAAATGTTGCAGGAGAGTATTCAGTTTAGGTATAGGCAATGGAGTTAAAGGAACAGAAGTCATTGAGAGGCCTTTATATCATGACCACCACAGACCTAGGCTGTCCTTCTTCTTTACCATTTCAAAACATCTGTTATGTTCTATTCCACTATTAAACAAGTAGGCTTAAAAACTAAAATTTCACATCTCAAATAAAT
Source organism: Montemys delectorum (assembly GCA_019843815.1). Classification (NCBI taxonomy): domain Eukaryota; kingdom Metazoa; phylum Chordata; class Mammalia; order Rodentia; family Muridae; genus Montemys; species Montemys delectorum. The sequence continues at coordinate 8,923 of JADRCD010193347.1, forward strand.
GAAGACTTTTATTGGGGCCTGAGTTGACAATTATGGGAGCAGAAGAAAATGAGTTTCCATTGCTCAGACTCAGGGGGATGCCCTCGAGTTTCCATTGCTCAGATGCAGGGGCGATGCCCTCAATCTCTTTCAGTAAAAACAAGTACCTGAGACAGAAATCTTTCAAAGGAGGAAGGCTGATTCTGGCTCTGTTTCCTAGGACTCAGACATTGTTGGTTACACTGCTCATTTTCACCTTGTGGGAAGGTCGGTTGTGGTGATGAGAGCATAGGTAGAACACTGTCACTTAAATACAGTGGGTAGGAAATGACAGAGAAATGGGAAGGGACCCAACTTCCCACACACTCATCCCGGGACACACCCATACCAGGACACACTTATCCCAGCACACATTCATCCCAGGACACACCCATCCCAGGACACACCCATCCCAGGACATACCCATCCCAGGACACACCCATCCCAGGACATATTGCCAGGAGTTAGCTTTCTCTCACTATGAACAAGCTCTACCATCTTCCAGAGACACTGTGGTGAGAATTGGGCTGTGGCCACATGGGAGTCAGGAGAAGAAAAACATTCCAGATCAAAACTATGACAGGAAGCAACAACTGCTATAGAGCTTTGTTCTGTTAAAGTCAGACATGTGTGCGGCCCAGACACAGACATCATCTCACGATTTATTAAACTTTGAATGTTACAAAGAAGCAAATCATAGAAAAGAAAATTTACAGATCAGAAAAAAATTAATTTTCATTTACTTTTTATTTTCATGAGTTGGATGTCCTTCAGTTCTATTATTTTACTTTTACAGTTTTTCTGATTTGTGTTTTGGCTGCTGTCTTAGTCAGGGTTTCTATTCCTGCACAAACATCATGACCAAGAAGCAAGCTGAGGAGGAAGGAGTTTATTCAGCTTACTTCCACACTGCTGTTCATCACCAAAGGAAGTCAGGACTGGAACTCAAGCAGGTCAGGAAGCAGGAGCTGATGCAGAGGCCATGGAGGGATGTTACTTACTGGCTTGCTTCCCCTGGCTTGCTCAGCTTACTTTCTTATAGAACTCAGGACTACCGCCTAAGAATGGCATCACCCACAATGGGCCCTTCCATCCTTGATCACTCATTGAGAAAATGCCTTAAAGCTGGATCCCATGGAGGCATTTCCTCAAGGGAGGCTCCTTTCTCTGTGATAACTTCAGGTTGTGTCAAGTTGACACACAAAGCCAGCCAGTACAGCTGCATTACAGAACAAATAGATGAAATATACATGTGAAAATCTGACTAAACTACTTCTCAAATTCTGTCAGCCTCCAATCCAGCATCCAAAGTTGCCAGTTAGGACAACTTGGAACACATCAGAGCAAATGTTCTAGTTTATTTTATTGTACCTTAAAATTTAATTTCTTTTTAAGTTTTATTGCATTATAATGAGAAGAGTTATATGATTTCAATTTATCTGAATTTGTGAACATTTAAAAACATATTTTAAGTAAATAGAATTAAATCACATTCTTGTTTTCCTTTTGTACCCTAACTCCTCCCAGAGACTCCTCTTTAATACCTACAATATCTTTTCTTGTCATATTCTTTAAAATTTATAAAATGTTATAACAATAAAAATGAGTATTATAAAAGTTGTTTAATATAAAACAACAATCAATTTAACAGTCATATAGATGCTTGACAATACTGAAAATACATAACATTTTTCTCAATATAAATTTTAAATAACTCCAAGCATATTAGCTGTATATTTCAAAATAATACATCACTATTAATATTTTCTTAAATGAACATAAATATATAAAGTGTTTTTGTTTGTTTGTTTATTTTATATTTAGTAGAGCTTAAAATCTTGGATCTAACTGAGGTAACTTGATACAAGAGTTACAAACGTCAAGCAAAGCATTCAGTCTTACTCTTTGTAGTTCTCTTACAAACCCCCTCCCAATTTAATTGTCTACATTTCTTTGGGGTATATAAATACTTTTAAAATATGTAAGCTGTTCTGAAAACCATAGTATAGTGTAAAAACATGAAATAAACAATACTGCTAACAGAGAGGCTGAGATAGGAGAAGCAAGATCTCAAGACCCTTATGTTGTACACAGCAAGACACTGTCACAAACAAACAAGCGGAAAGTGTATGTACATTGTACAATATTAGACCTATTTCTCCAATTACCAAATTAGAGAGACCATTGGATGACAATCAACAAATTTCTAATTCCTCATATCTTTGGATTTCAATCAATTAGGATATGTTGGTAATATTAATTTTCATATTAAGATATTAAGAAAAGGTAATTGTCACTTCCTGTTGTTTTTGTTGTAAGAGGTGGAATTAGATTTGTGTGGATTTGTTGAAAGATTACATCCTGGCTTCTTCTAGGGTGTAGTTTTGTTCCTTATGTTGATGTTTTCCATCTATTATCCTTTGTAGGGCTGAATTTGTGGAAAGATATTGTATAAATTTGGTTTTGTCATGGAATATCTTGTTTTTTCCGTCTATGTTAATTGAGAGTTTTGCTGGGTATAGTAGCCAGGGCTGGCATTTGTGTTCTCGTAGGGTCTGTATGACATCTGTTCTGGCTTTCATAGTCTCTGGTGAGAAGTCTGGTGTAATTCTGATAAGCCTGCCTTTATGTTACTTGACCTTTTTCCCTTACTGCTTTTAAAACTCTATCTTTGTTACATGCATTTGATGTTTTGATTATTATGTGACAGGAGGAATTTCTTTTCTGGCCCAGTCTATTTGGAGTTCTGTAGGCTTCTTGTATGTTCATGGGCATCTCTTTCTTTAGGTTAGGGAAATTTTCTCCTATAATTTTGTTGAAGATATTTACTGACCCATTATCTTGGGAGCCTTCACTCTCTTCTGTACCTATCATCCTTAGATTTGGTCTTCTCATTGTGTGTGCCTGGGTCCTGCTTTTCCCAGTTACTCCCAGTGTTGGGACAGATGTTGTGTCCTCCTCACCTCTGATCCTGGGCATGCTAGAGTGCCTGGGAGTGGAGCTTCCTCTGGGTGTTGTGGGACTGGAAGGCTAATTTTTATTATTATAATATAATCACATAACTCCTCCCTTCCCTTCCTGCCTCAAGCTCTGCCATAGATTTAGCTTGCTCTTTTCCAAATTCATGGCTCCTTTTCTTTAACCATTGGCACATGTGTGTGTGTATGTGTGTGTGTGTTGCTATAGAATACAATCAGCTCAGTCCATATAACATCACTTATCCTTATGTTTTCAAGCTTACTATTTAGTATTGGATGATCAATTGGCATGTTCTTTCCTAGGAAAGCTCTCAGCATTCCTTAGAGTGTGTGAGCATTGAGCATTCGAGTTAACATATATATCAATGTCTTCCCTGTTCAGGTCATGCTTAGGCATCCATGTTAGTGAAATCCCATGAATGTAACTTTTCTAACACCCATAGAACAGACACAGTCTCTCAACAAGTTTCGTGTTCCTCTGGTTCTTGTCATCTTTCTGCCTCCTCTCCCCAGTGGTCCCTGAGGCATAGGTGCAGGAGTTGTGTTGTAAATTTGTAAATTTATGTCACGGTGTCAGATTTAATTTTACTTACAAGTTGACCCCTTTGTCTAGGAAACGTCAAAAATTGTCTGAGATCTCATATAAACATTATTAAATGCCATATAAAGTTAGATAATTTGGTTTGAATATAAGGTCATTTTTAAATTTCCGTTAAGACCATGTATCCACTTAATGTCTGATAAAAGTTACTAAGAATTCTATGTTTAGTTTTCTCAAGTGAGACCAAAACATTTCCTTTGTAACTCCTCAGATTAACTTGGGCCTGGATATCACTAACTTTGAAATTCTGACTTCCACACCCCACCCCACCCCCAACTCCATTATTTTTGTACGTCGGCTAATATAAACTTTGAAACATATAACAGAACTTGATTCTGACTGTTGTTGGAGCTTACTGTTGTTGAGATGCTTTTGTATGCCTTCCTGTCGGTTTAACTAACAGGAAATTAATAATATTCCATTTGTGCTCTACTTTGGCTCAGCTGAACACCTCTAAGTTCTCCTGCCCCGGTGTGTTTGGCAAACATAACCCCTGAGTTACCTCCTGGTCATTACTATATTCATAACAGTTACTATAAAATTATTTGCAGAATAAAGATCATTCTCTGCTGTGGAAGTGAAAAGTCAAACAGTCCCATATTAGGCACAGAGTGAGGTCATCTAACCTCAGCTTCAGTGGAGGAAACCCACTTTGGGCTGAACCTGATCAACAATGGCTCCTCATGAGCCCTGATGCTCAGCTGGAGCCAATGAAACCTACCCTGGGCTGAACTTGAAAAGCCATGGAAACATGGAAGTCATGTCGTGCATTTCTTGATTTTTTTTCTGACACTTTAGGACCCATTCTTCCACTCTACTTCATGTGAAATGACAAAGTTATGAAAAATGGTAACAGGCAATGCCAGGTGCAGACTGGAGAGCCGGTGGCAGATTCAAGAAATTTTCCTTCTGGAGCTAAAGGTTCTTCTACTGAGTGTTGGTTAAGATTCTGAAGTTGCTTTAACACATTCCAAATCATTTGTTTTACCTACTGGTAAGGATCTGCATTGAAAAAGGCAGACAGGGGCCGCCGGTCTTCTGCCGCACGAGCCTTTGCTGTGATGCCCAGATCCAAGCGAGACAAGAAAGTTTCCTAAACAAAAACTGCCAAGAATGGCTCGGAACTGAAGCAGAACCTGATAGAAGAACTTCGGAAATGTGTGGACACCTGCAAGTACCTCTTCATCTTCTCTGTGGTCAACATTAGGAACAGCAAGCTGAAGGATATCCGGAATGCCTGGAAGCACAGCCAGATGTTCTTTGGCAAACACGAGGTGATGATAGTAGCCTTGGGTCAAAGCCCATCTGATGAATACAAAGACAACCTCACCAGGTCAGCAAGAAGTTGAGAGGTGAAGTTGGGCTCCTTTTTTTACCAACTGCACGAAGGAGGAGGTGAATGAGTGGTTCACAATGTTTTCAGAAATGGATTTTGCTTGAGCAGGGAACAAAGCAACTTTAACTGCAATCCAGGGATCCAGGGCCCCTAAAGCAGTCCCCTCATTCCATGGAGCCACAGCTGAGGCAGCTGGGGCTGCCTGCCACCCTCAAGAAAGGTGTGGTGACCCTGCTGTCTGCCAAAGAGGGTGACGTACTGACCCCAGAGCAGGCCCGTGTCCTGAAGCTGTTTGGGTATGAGATGGGTGAATTCAAAGTGACTATCAAATACATACAGGAGATCAGGAAGATTCCAGCAGATGGACCATGATGTTCCTGAAAGCCACCTGAATCTGAGTCTGAGGAGGAGGATGACAACTGACTCTAAGAGCCAGGACTAAGACCTTCCAGCAAGTTCTTATTCTCTGCTGGATCTCCCAGGACTGCTATCACCACTCTGGAAGGAACAGCTATTTATTTTGCTATGGATAAAGACTAGGGAGGGTGCTAGGGAATGGCTTTATTTCTATAAAGAATAAAGTTGTGTCCGCAGAGTGTTCCCTGTAGACAGCAGGAGACTCTTTAGTAAGAAAGCCTACAGCTTTGCACTCCCAGAGTTGGGTTCCTCTCTGACCCTTTGCTTGCAGTGAGTTTACTCCTCAGCAAAGTTAATTCTCTGACAGCTTCATCACTTAGTACATAACATGCACACAAAGACACACAAGCCAGGGCTAAGACTGACATGCCATGGGGCTGGTGAGATGGCTCAGTGGGTACTGTGCTTCCGAAGATCCTGAGTTCAAATCCCAGCAACTGCATAGTGGTTCAAAACCATCTGTAATGAGATCTGATGCCCTCTTCTGGTGTGTCCGAAAACAGCTACAGTGTACTTATGTATAATAATAAATAAATATTAAAAAATAAATAAAGAGAAAAAAGCAGACAAAGGTGGAGTTTAAAAGAAAGTATCAATTATTTCTAAAAATCAGAATAAAAATAACTCATCTTCACACTATTTGTTTTTGTTGTTATAGCTGAGTGTGTAAAGAGTTTCTATCCAGTTGATCTCTGCCACGCAGAGCGAACTCTAAGTTGAATGTTCCTTCTAGAAGCTTTCTTTCTTGTTGTGATATGATGGCAAAGGAAGAGTTCTCGTGGAGTAAGGCAGATCTGATTACACTCAAGTTCTGTAACTTACTACCAGTGTCATCTTTGAAGATCTCTTCTCTTCTCAAATACTTAGTTTATTCAGTACTAAATAAATACTAAAAGAACTAGTGTATTCTCAAGTCTGTCTGTCTATCTATCATCTATCATCTACCTGTATTTATCATCATCTACCTATCTATTGTCTATCTATCTATCTATCTATCTATCTATCTATCTATCTATCTATCTACCTATCTATCCTGTGTGTATCCATGTCAAAATATCTGCTTGCTTTATTTTCAAGCTTCTACAAAGAGCTCACACTAAGACAGATCAAACTCATGTGACTCTTATCTGGGTGCCAAGCCAAGGGTAGACACACTGTACAATTTTCCTTCCCTTAGAGATGGTCACTTCTGACCACTTGATAGCAGGCAAGGCATTTTGCAGTGTTAGTCTATGAAAAAAAGAGATAGCATTCAGTCATTTAAGTATTTTATTTAAATAAACACATTTGTCATTGCAATGTAAGGCAAAACTGAAAAAACTTTGCCCCAATCTTGAAAAATCCTTTGCCTGAGTAGTACAGGAGAGCATGGTATTTCTGTTAATTGGACATCAGCCTCACGTATTTTATCTTTTCTTCAGACATTCACCAAGCACCTCTGGCCTTTGTTGCTTAAAAAATACTAGTTTCTTATTTTCCATTTGTTTGACTTGCTGTGAGGTTTCTTTCCATTATCATCTTTGTTGACACTGGGCTCTAATAAATATAAAGTGTGGCTTAGTTTTTGTCTTCTCACTTCAAAATTTTACAAGCAGTGACAACATTCCCCTACCAAAGGCAATTTGTTTGGAGTTTGTGACAGTGCATCTTACCATGTCCTGGAGTTGTGCCTGATGTTAAGGCCTCCACTGCAGCCACAGTGGAGAACAGTGCTGTGACAACACAGGGAGGCAGAGACATGTCCCAGCCTCTCCTAATTTTTTTTTTTTTTTTTTTTTTTTTTTTTTTTTTTTTTTTTTTTTTTAGTTTTACAAACATTCAGCCTTTATTTGAAATAGGACCGGACCTTGCCATTTATGTGTAAATAAATATAAATATCTATAGCTGCTTGATTGCAGAGTTTGACAAAACATGCATGATGCAGAGGCAGCTAAGATGCTATCAACAGATTAGCTACTGTCTAAATATCTACCCATTATTTTCACCTGTCATTTATATATCATCTATATCTATATAACTATAATCTATTTATCTATTTATTTATATCTATCACATCTAGTTTCCTGTCATGTAATGATCATCTTCCAGTAATCTATCTGTTTCATCTATGTATCCATTATCCATCTATCTCCTGTCTTGTATCTATCACATCTATCTACCTAACTACCGCATCTATCTATCTACCTATCTAACTATCTACTGACCTATCTATCATGTATCTATCTACCTAGCTATCTCTAGGTATGTATGTATGTATGTATCTATCTATCTATCTATCTATCTATCATCTGGGTGTATGTGTGTGTATGCATATCTATGTTAAAATATCTGCTTACTTTATTCCAAGCTTCTTCAAAGAACACACACTAAGACAGATGAAGCTCTTGTGACTGTGTCTCCTCCTCTGGGTTCCAAGCAGAAGGCAGAAACACTGCTCAATTCTCCTTGCATTCAGGGCATAGCAGGCTGCTTGCTGACCACTTGGAAGCATGCAAATCATTGTACTGAGGCTGCCTGAAGTTCTTCCCAGAGCATTATGGAAGTCCCACCCATGTCTCCAGAGCAACTCTTATTTAATATGATTGGCCCTTTACTCCTAGAGCATTCCTGTAGCTGTGAGGCAGGACTGGGCTGGGACTGACTTAGGATCAAACTGGCTTCTATGGAAAGGCAATGGGAACGTAGGGTTTCAGAAATGGAGCTCCAGAAGGCTCCTGTGTACCCTGTTCTTTTGCACAGTGTCTTCTGTGTCTTCTGCGACAAACGGACCTCCAGTCTCTTCTGAAGCACTTCAAGTGACAAGGGTGTGATGAGCACTTAAGCTCTCCCCTTCGTGGCTTATAATCTGAGTAGCAATGTCATGAGAAAAGATGAAGTAGGGTTAGGTCTTAGTCTTGCATTTTGGGTTCTATGACCTTGTATGTTTCCCATACACACAATACTTACAAGACAAAAGTTTGGTCTATGGCTCAAATAAAACAGATAACAAGTAGAGCCTTTCCACATCAGATGAGCGATGCATGTTTACTATTGAAGCCATCAGTATTTATCCAGACTAACTGCTCAGCAAATGAAGGAGTGAGTGGAGGATTCGCGTGGCTCCCACCCACCCCTATCCACATTCAAAAGGGTAAGAAAGTCTCATAAACTTAGCACTGACACTTCAAGATTCGGGAAAGGAATACAAGCACAAAGATTCTGTCAGTGCAAATTCAGGCTGATTATCCATCTGCCTTGAGCATCTTTAGTACAGCCCATCCACTTAGCACTGCTATAGAGGCCAGAGATTCACACGGGTAACTGTTGTCAACCACTGACCTTCTCCTCTAATCTCTTCCAGGAATTTCTACTACATCACAATGTTGCGGGACCCAGTGTCACGTTACCTGAGTGAATGGAAACATGTCCAGAGAGGGGCCACATGGAAAACCTCTCTCCATATGTGTGATGGAAGGAGCCCCACCCCTGATGAGCTGCCTACCTGCTATCCTGGGGATGACTGGTCTGGGGTCAGCTTGCGGGAGTTCATGGATTGTAGCTACAACCTGGCCAACAACCGCCAAGTGCGTATGCTGGCTGACCTCAGCCTGGTGGGCTGCTACAACTTGACTTTCATGAATGAGAGTGAGCGAAACACCATCCTGCTACAGAGTGCTAAGAACAATCTAAAAAACATGGCCTTCTTTGGGCTCACTGAATTCCAGAGGAAGACACAGTTTCTCTTTGAGAGGACATTCAACCTGAAATTCATCTCTCCTTTCACACAGTTCAACATCACACGGGCTTCCAACGTGGACATCAATGATGGAGCCCGTCAGCACATTGAGGAGTTGAATTTCCTGGACATGCAGCTTTATGAGTATGCAAAGGATCTCTTCCAGCAACGCTACCATCACACCAAACAGCTAGAGCACCAGAGGGACCGCCAAAAGAGGCGTGAGGAGCGGAGGCTGCAACGAGAGCACAGAGCACATCGGTGGCCCAAAGAGGACAGGGCCATAGAGGGGACTGTCACTGAGGACTACAACAGCCAGGTGGTTAGATGGTGACCCTCTGCCTGTTCCTCTTTATGAAGTGGGATAAGCAGGCATGTCCTCCTTCTCTTGGATTACTTGGAAGAAGTTGGGCCATGATGAGAACCTCCGGCTTTACGTGACTTAATTTGGATACCTGCTTGCTCTTTGTCTTCATTTTCAATCCAGCTGGAGATTTTCCATCCTCTTCTTCTTTTCTAGACATTTTCTGTTCACTGATATTGAGTGGGGGTGGAAATATATCCAGAAGACCACTGTAGAAGGGGTCAGGAAAGAGGCTTCAGAGAGGTTCAGAGAGGAGAAAGTTTGTAGTATCTTTGCCATTCCCAATGGGTCAGCTTGGGAACCTGGAACCCACAGAAGCGCACAGGAAAACCATGGATGCTCTGCTGAATGCAGCATGTTTCGCCCAATAGAACTTTGGTCTGTTTATAGAAAGAGAGAAAGATCCTTTTGTCCTTGTCTTTGAATGATCCTCTCACCCAGTTTTGAATTTGGGAACCATTCACATGAGGTTTAAATCATGAATAACATAGTTCATCTCTACAGTCGCTTTTAAACAAAATTACTGTGAAATTGACCATAACTAGATACTGCTAGGCTACAATGTTGGAGATCAAAGCTCTAAGTCACATGTCCACTCTACCTTTTAGGGAACAAAGAGTAGACACAAGGTAGGGCTGGCTGTGGCCCTGAGAAATGAATACTGGCGGGCCATCTTGGGAGACACACTCAATTAGTAATGACCAACGAGATTGTACTTTACTATTGTTCACCTACCAGATAAGGAATAAATAAAAAAAATTAAAAGAGCAAGAGCAAGGAAACCAGGAGGAAAGCCTCCATGTTTTAAACTAGCTTTATGACTTTAGCTGTTTAAAGAATGGCAGACTTTTACCTTTGTGGAGCAATTACCTTCTCAGGTGGATTCAGAATTCTGCTATCACAAAAGAAAAGATGTTGTCAAAGAACTTAGCTTAAAGTATAGGAGCTAAAACAATGAGCACATGTAATACATTCCAGGTCAATAAATGAACAGGGCCTGGAGATTCAGCACGGAATCCACAAGACCATTATATCAGGTGTTCCAAAGGATCCTGCACCTGAAATTTGTAGTATCTCTAAACCTCTATCTTCCTACATGATTATTGCCTGTTCTATGGCTACAGCCAGAGAACCAAGCTACTGTGTACAAAATTGGACCAAAAATATGCTGTATTGCATCTAGGCTCCTTGGTTTTGCCGTTCGGTCCACAGCAGCAATCGCTGCTCTGGGAAGGAATAGGGAAAGGGGGATAGAAAGTCTTCAGCTCACATTCACCTGGAAGATCAGAGAAGACAGAAGTTTTACAACGCATTGATAAGTTCAGTCCTTTTAAGCAGCTGACAGCCAAAGGCTTGAGACCTCTAAATCATATCCAAAGCCTGCTTCATTGATGTCCTACATGTTTGATGTTTAAGCCAGCTTTACATAAGCCACTTCTCAGACTTCAGAATGCTTTCTTTGGGGTTGAAAAGCCATCATGCCCCAGTACTTATGGAATGCCTGATGCAGGGAGCCAGCATCTTTTGTAGATTCCAGAGAAGTGGCTTTGTTGTCTTTTTCTCACTGTGGTTGGCATCTACTGTACAGCAGGAAATGACATCATTCGATGGCCTTCTTGTGTCATGTTCTAAGAGAAGCCCCATGTTGCACAATGAATATATCCAGACTAACCAGGTAGATATTGCTAGTCTTCATTATATAGCTGAGAAAATGAAGACCACAGATGGAATGAGATTTCCATGGAAATCACGAGATTAGACCTTACTCTCCACAGAGCACATGATCCATATCTACATTATGCTTCACATGTAGTGTAGATCTCCCTGCCATTTATACCAGAAGCCAGATGTTATTAGTCTGAAGTACTAGTTCCTGATCTACAAAGATGGCATAATGCGATGAGATTACACTGCAGGGATCCCAAGCCCTTCTCCTCAGGTTGAATCTCCCCTCATCTCCATCCCACTAGTGAGCTGGAGAGATGGATGACTTCTTTTGCAACTGTAATTTTTGAGCTACACACAGATGTAAGTTTAAAGTAGATAATTAGTGGCTATTTAGTTGGTAGATATGCGACCTCTCAAAACATACGTGGGTCTCTTTATGATGATTGGCTCTGGAAGAGCAGTGAGGGAAGGGTACAGCAGGATGGATGAGAGCACATTCAGTTGTTAAGATCCAATGGTCTGCCAGAAAAGGAAATCTAAAATCTTTGACTCTTCCATCAATTGTGTGTATGATAAACACACACACACACACACACACACATCTTCAGTATTTTTTCAAGTAGAAAATCAAAGCAGGCTAGAAAGCATCAGATTGATTCTTTTAAACTTACTGTAGATCTTGGCAAGGGCTTCTTGGAGGCGGCCCCTTCTACCTTCACCCTTCACCCTTCACACCATGCCTCTGGGACCTTGGGGCTTATATCAGAAAGCTCACTGACAACCCACTCCTGAATGCACCAGGTATGGCCTTCCCGCTAGATGAGAGCAGAGAGCAAGATGATGTGAGAAGGAGACACCATCTCAGGCCATTGCTAAGTGAATTGGAAAGACTAGCAAGGCCTCTGTACCCATATGGCTCCATTTGGAAGCATCACAGTTGTCATGTCCCCAGGGTCCTGCCTTGATAGAAATGGAGAGGTAGGATGTAGAGTGTTCTCTGGAGACTGAATGCCCAGTCTCATATCTACCAACTAAATAGCCCCCCATGATGGGTGCTGCTATAGGAAGCAGTGACAGGCCCAGGAAGCTAAGGATGCATGGGAAGTCTTATGTCTCAACACACATCAACTCTAACTGCATTGATTCCCAAAGCCTTAGAAGAGAAACAATTGCCAGGTCACCTCCACTTCCTGTGAGTCCTCCAGTTCCCAGCCTTTTGGCAGAAGCAGCACGAGAAAGTGGATTGGCATATATATGGTGTGTGTGTGTGTGTGTGTGTGTGTGTGTGTGTGTGTGTGTGACATGCATTTTATTCACATTTTGTTATGGACTAAGATGGACTCTTTTTTTGTGTGTCCTTCTAGTTTCCTTGATACTGGAGAAAATAACTGATAACCCTACCAAATCAATGTTGGCAACACTTAAAGAAAACTATGAGTTACTAAAAACATGAAAATGCTGCTCTATCAAAAACATACTCAAAAGTTAGAAGTAAAAGTCTTCATTTACTCGGACCATTAACACAAATGTCTGAGTGGAGAGGGAACTAATACTCTCCTATTGTTTCCTCATCCTAACACGACATCCACCTCCTGGCCCACGGTGGGTGGCTGCTGTAGCCACAGCCATCTTACCTTCACTTCAGATAGTGGAGTTGAAGCAGAGGGAGTTGCAGATATTGCTTACAGTTCTGTCTCACTGGCTAGAATCTAAACATTAGCCAACTAGAGCTGCAGAGAAAACTAGAAAATGTATTTATTATTCACTGCCAGGGGTCTTGATAAGTGGGGGAGCTCTATTGTTAAAAAAAAATGGAAAACTAATACTGATAAAAATTGTTAGTCCATAAGTATAAAAGGATATAAAAAACACAAGTCCTTTTCAATATCATATATTTTCTCATCAATTTGATGTAGGATGAGGTTGGAATTTGCTGTGTCAGCATTCAATGCTGTTCAACCATTTCTGTGCGGTATCTCGTTTGGCCTGCCTATGTTCTGATAGACTGCCTGGTATTTTCATTCTCTTACATTTGATCATTTGGACGGAGGATTCAGAGATGCTGAAAAGATTCCCAATTCTCATTCATTTACAGGAAAGTTGCTCGGAGCTCCTGGTCTTTCAGCCTTGGAGTTTTTCCCACTACTCATGCTGCCTGGCATCAGTACTGGGACTGGGAATTGCAAGAATATGAAATCTAAGTCTTTATTGATTTCTGTCTCTCTTTTTTCCAACTCGTTGTAGAGCTGTAGTGACCTAGAAAATGCCATGGACCAGTCTAGTGTACTCTCAACTCTGCCCCCAGTGACGGGGCCTCTCACTAGAATGAAATGTTCAGATAGAGTATAGTAGAGGGGAGTCTGATAACAGCACATGAATTCAGGGGAGACACTCAAGTACCTCTAGCTAGATGCCAACCCCATTCCACCCCCAAACAATCCAATATGCAGACTGAGGGGATAAACATACAATTCCAGTGGGGCACTCTGCCTTCCAGAAACTCAGAGTCAGTAGCTACTCACTAGGAAAGCTTAAGGGGTGATCAATAGGAACTCTGCTCATGAAATGCCACCACCTCTCTACTTCCCAGTGTCACTGGGGTTTCATCCACAACACATTGTTACAGTTCTTATATATTTTATTTGCTCTTCACTGGGTTCCTCTGCCCATCGCTGGAGAGAAGAAGTTCTGTAAGCCGTAGTAAATAAGCAACTTCACTCAGATTATCAGATTCCTTCCCAGACTTGTCATCTGACTGACAGATCAAGCAGAGACTGAGGACAATGGACCATATCACAACTATAGAAGAAAGCAGGGCTTCGATAGGCAAACCACCCAAGGAGAGAAAGATGATGGTTAAAATACGTGCCGAGCCACGGGGTAATCTAGAAACATGTGAGGATACAACTTTTTGTCTTCAGGATGAAGGGCAGCCCTGAAACACATGACTACATTCTTCTAGCCACTTAGAAAAGCACAAGGAGGGAGGTGACCCATGAGGCAGGCTCAGAGGCTCAGGTAGACTGGAGGGTCTGAATACTGACTGGGGGAAGGCATTGGATTAAAGAGCTGTGTTGGACACTGGCAAGAATGCACTGATGTGATCATATCTGTCATTCTGGGCTTTCCTTTTCCATCATTGTCATGCCTCTGCTGGTTGACAGAACTTCACCTGAATGCCTCCAGGCTGTGTAGCTGGAGTGGCTGCAGCTGCCAGCTCTGCCTACTTCATGACTTCTGGGGAGCATCCAGTGGTTCCTTCTTCAACACTTTTGGCTTTCCTTTTTATACTATTCTGTCTCTAGTGGACACTAGCCAACATCAGCTCTGTTCTCGCCATATTCACCAGGACACATCTGGACGAATTCTCTGAGACTGAATGAGCCTTCCTGGGCAAACAGGGGCATTCTGAATTTTGTAGCCTCTCAGACAGAACACCCATGGGCCCATCTTCCCAATCTACTGACAGAACTGACCTCCCCTGCGAGGTGCTGAGAATCCTGAGGACTGGCCAGTTGTGAACACTGCAAGCCTCTGCAGTTCTAGATGAGGCCTGGGGCAGCCTGATGGAATGCTGAATCTGCAGACGCAGACATGCAGCTGTTTCTGGAGCCAGCCTTCTTCAATCTCCACTGGAAAGACTGCAAATGTCTATTTTTCAGCATGCTGACAGGGACTGTCTAAGATCTATGTTCTCCCTCACTGTGGGAACTCACGACAGGCCAGAGATCAGGGCTACAAATCCCCAGCTCTTGCTGGGAAAACAATGTCCTGACAAACAGCTTTATGTGACTAAGTCATGACTACACATCCTCCATCTCCTTGTCATGCTTTGTTTGAATCATATGACCATGATTTTTCTCCCAGAAGTACTTTCTGGATTTTGCTTGCTTCTTCCTCTTCCTCTTCCTCTTCCTCTTCCTCTTCCTCTTCCTCTTCTTCTTCTTCTTCTTCTTCTTCTTCTTCTTCTTCTTCTTCTTCTTCTTCTTCTTCTTCTTCTTTTCTCCTTCTTCCTCTTCCTTTTCCTCTCCTCCTCCTCCTCCTCTTCCTCCTCCTCCTCCTCCTCCTCTTCCTCCTCCTCCTCCTCCTCCTCCTCTCTTCTTCCTCTTCCTTCCTCCTCCTCCTCCTTCTTCTCCATCTTTTTTAATGTATCAAGTCAATGTTAGAAAAAATTGAAATCTTTATCTGGTGCCCCATTTTAGATGTAAGATAGTCATTCAATAGATGCAAATTATTTCTCCTAAGAGGTGTTTTTTTCTTTTGTTTCTGTGCAGTATGTATGAACTTGGTTATTAGGAAACTATATTGTGACATTATCAGCTCTTATTGCTATTTAAAAATGATAGTTTGTAGAACTGAGGATTCCCATTGATGTGAAGCACAATTTAATGAATACGTTAACATATTAAACTGTTGTGATGTCAAGAATAATTCTTTTCCATGGTGTTTTTGTCAGACTTTGATACAAAATGAAAAAAGAAAAAAAGCTAAATACTTCAAGGGATTTATGGAAATCCAATCCACAGGATCAGCTTAGTGAAACTCTGGAGACTCATGCTATGGATATAAGTGTGGTTATTAAATGTGAAACAGTAAAAGCCATAAAAGACGAGGGATATGAGTCTTGAAGCCATTTAGTCTGTGAGGCCAGGGACTTGTTCACAGGCTCTCAAACACATCAACTTCTAAAACTGTGCTTCTCTGCATCACCTCTCTGAGCACCTTAAAATTGGACACAAAACAAGGAATGCCACCTGCTGGGGGGAAGGGGGAGATAAAGAATAGGTGAAGCTTATTCGGGGAATGAGGAGCATATTAGAGGACCTGTGAATCCCACCAAAGACAAGGGAAAGAAAGTCAAGAGGAAGCTAGAGCAGAAGGAAAACAAACAAAAATGGCTGCTAATGCCATCCTCTCCACTCAATTAAACCATGATGTGGTTGAGAGTAAAACAAACAAACAAACAAATAGCTCCTATAATGTAACAAGGAGGGAATTCCAGGGTAGAAACATTTCCCGCTTATACAATCCCCTCAAGTAACACAATTTGTCATTTTCTTTTTCTTCCATGGAAGTCGAAACTGCAGATTCCTGTTCTGCTTATGGGTGAGATTTTTTTTTTTTTTATCCGTAAGAAAATGTCATTTAACCAAATTCCTCTCTAATGGGAATCATGTAAAAGGGGAACTTGACTTTCTAACAAATATAAAAGCTTCAAGATCTGTTCCAGAAAATAGTGAGAATGAAACATATGTAATCTCATACCCTCGGAACACAGAACCATACACTGACTACACTGACAGGCATACATGTGTGGAGACAGAGATGTACACACAGATGCATGCATGCTCACAAATCTCAATTTCTGTCTCTCTGTCTCTGTCTCTGTCTCTCTCTCTCTCTGACACACACACACACACACACACACACACACACACATACACACGTGCACATGAGAGATAGAGATAGAGAGAGAAAGACAGAGAGACAGAGACAGAGAGACAGAGAGAGATCGTGGGGTTTTTACAGACTTCTAAAGAAAACCTAAGGTAAGAGAAAAACCTAGAAACTCTAAGGTTTACGTCCTTCATGTCCTTCATTTATCTTAGAAATACACCAGTCTCCTACCACATAGCCCTTATCCTCATAGCTATGATCAGAGATTCCAAGTAGGTGAAGATTAGACATACATCTCATTCTTATCATAGATTTCAGTGATCTACTTTCACTTTTAATTTTTCATGGTTGTAGGCTGTGTATTATAGGTAGTGCTGAACTCTAGGCAATTTCCCTGCCTTGACCCCACACACTAGGGATTATGGATTTATGGAATACTAGGATTTATGGAGACATATGACAACACCCAACTCATTCTTTTTTCACTTAAAAGAGACATCTTACAGCTTCTCTTTGATGTTTCAAAATTGTCAAACCACTACTTGATCTCTGGGACTATTATTAGATAAAATAAGACTTAGTTGAGCCCAGCACGGAGATACAAGTGCAGTGGTCCTGACCATTGTGATGCCTACTATGATGTCAACCTGACTGAGCAAGAGTACCAGGGCATTAGTGAGGCACGTCTGTGGTTTTGTCTGTGATGATTCTAAAGAGGATTAACTAAGGCAAGGTCCAACCTAAATTTGAGTGTCAACTTCTCATTGGCTCAGGTCTCAGGCTGCACAAAAAGTGACAATGGAAAAGATACCTGAGTGCCAGCTACGCATGATTTCTTTACTCCTTAGTTCATCGGGAGGCGCACCAGCTGGTTCTATTCCTGCTGTGACAGGTAAGAGCCACTCTGGAGGTCATGCCTCTCCTGCCGCAATGGACTGCACCTTCAATCCATCAACCAAAAGAAGTCTTCCTCCTGTAGGTTGCGGTTGGTTGTGTACTTTGTCAGAGCAAAGAGAAGTGTAGCTAATACAGCTAGGAGACTAATGGGAAGATATTTCGCATGTATAAATACTCTGTATGCAATGATTCATATCCCAGGCAAGGTGAATCAGGTACAAGATTTCACACACTGCTTGGAATGGCATCCAATTTATATCTAATAAAGGATTTATCTCTAGAATTTTCCATTCCATATTTTTCTCTAAGTAAATGTGTTCTTCAACAATTTCTTGTATATATGTGATGCACTATGGGTATTCTCGTATCCCACCCCTGCCCCATTGTCTTCTCTCTTCCCTATCCAGCCTCCTCTTCTTCCTTATAAATCCTTTTTCCACATTCACAACATTTTAATTTGTTTTATGACCCACTGAAGTTAGATGGGGGCACATGTATAATCAGGGGTTTAGAATCATCCTCTGGGAGCCTGTGTACTGAGCCTACAACCAAAGGCAATGACTGCTTCTCTCCCAGAATCACCTAGTAAACAGTAGTTCAACCTCATAATGCCCTCCCTGGCCCATGACTGACTGCAGACAGGCCCTATCTTATGCAGGCCCAGTAGAAGCCACTTCAGTTCCCAATGAGACCATGACTTCAGCAGCTGCATCACACCCCCAAAATAGCATTTCCTAGCGCCTTTTGCTATCTTCTCTATCTTCGATACTTTTATACAATGTTCTCTGTGTATGAGAGAAGGTGGATTAAATGCATTAAGGCTCAGCACTCAATCGTTCTCACTTGAGCACCTCTGAGTCTCTACATTCACTGTTGCTCATTACAAAGAGACATTTCTCTAATTAAGACATAAAATTGCATTCGTGTATGGGTATAAATATAAGTATTGGGAGGAAGTTTGGTGCTGTTTCAATTTAGCAAATAAATAGAATAAAATAAAATAGTAGTAAGTTCACTCTAGGGCCAACTTCTTAGGGATAAGTTTTTTATTGGATTTACAGTAGTAGACATGAATTTCTTTTTGTAAAATAGGCATGCATCCACTCAGAGAATAGAATACCTGGCTACCTCTATAACATTTATACCATTATTACATCTCTGAGAAATTCTTGCCTGGTAGCTTAACTTGGTAGTGTGTAGGTTTCATAACTGAGTAAGGCCAATGATATCTATTCTCGTCTAGGAGAACCTTAGGCACGATGAAAGATAGGCACCAGGGGTAGATGTTTACAGTTCAGTTTCAGCTTGGTTTCTTCATATATTGCCACAAAGGTACATGGTGTAGTAGGGTGCAAAGACTTCCAAAAAATGGGTTCTTGTCATTCCTCGTGGTTGCCCACTAGTTCTAGACTATTTACCACTCTGAAGGCATTGGGACTTAGAAAAATGAAAGTTAAGTCTCACGCAACTTTGTTCAGAAAATCAGATAATTTTATACTCTGAAGATTAAGAAAAGTCAACAGAGTAAAGTTCTCCTACATACAATCACAAGAATAAGATGCACAGGGCAAAAACTTGTTTTTTTCATAGAGGCAAATAAACATAACAATTGCCAGATAGTCTAAACTGAACTCTCTCCTTCGGCTTCATCTGGGAGGGGCACAAAAGAACAATTTCATGGTTTTGAAGAAACTGATGTCACAGGACTCTGGTCTTGTTTTCTTGGAGTTTTCTCACAGGCACTCAGAATCCCCTCATAGAGCTCCATTCTCAGACTGTGCTCTGACACTAGACAATATGGCTACATTGCTGAAGACACCAATATTTGTGAGTTTCATCGACAATGAGTAACTAAACACCGTGAAATACAAAATGACACACTATTCCATCCTTGGACTGTGTTTCAAGTCTAGACAATATGATTACTGAAGACAATATTTAATATTTGTGAATTCCATCAACCATGAGTAACTAAAACCCATGGAATATGAAATAGTGATAAAATGGCTTATTATTGTGCCAAAAATAACACTGAAAAAGTGTCAGATTTATTGAAAAATCTGTCAGTATAATTATATAGAATATAAGTTTGTGAACCATTAAAACAAAATAATCCAGTATATTTGCTTTATAAACAATGTTAATTTTTATGATGATTTTAGGTAATTTGGAAAATACAAGGTATTTAGAATCCATACATTATAAAGTCTAAGATTGTTTTGATCTACTTCCAAATTTTTATGCAGTAGCAATTAAAGTAAAATTTTAATTAATATGTGTCTTGGGAAATTGGCATCATATAATGCATGCAGTGGAAATGCATATATTGACATATTAACCAGGATATGAAATATAATTTTAATAGATGCATGTAATTTTACTATCCTTACATCTTTTAGTACTTGTCAGTTCTAATTTTCCAGAATATAGGTGTCAGTGAAATGAACACATCTCTATGTATGGAACATCTGTATCATTTTGCTGCTGTTACTAAGTAGTCCAGGCTGGCCTGGACACCCTTACATAGCACAAGCTGGTTTCAAACTCCACGCAGTCTTACTGCCTCAGCCTTGACAACATGACTGCAGGCATCTGTCGCCATACCCAGCACATCCGTATTTTATATCCTCTACAGAGAAGACATGGGCTGCTTTCGTGGCAACTTTCAAAAACTTAGAAAGAAAATATTCAATATTGTCAAAATAAAAAGATCTGTGAGAAAAAAATAAAAGATCTACCCTTAAATTAAAGAAAATAACATGCATCTCTTCAGAGCCTACTCTTTCTCCAAGAGCGACGGACTCGTCCAACATTCCTCAGACAGCCATTGGCTGGTGTTTCCCAGGTGAGCTTTATCCTCAACCGGATAGCTACTTCCCCAACACAGTTATCATAAGCTGGGGACTTGGGCCACACTAGAAATCTTTCATAAAAGAGTGTCCATGTCTTTTATCAAAATGACTTCCAGAAGATTAACTCAGCTTTAAAATGTTTAAGGGCATTTCTTTAGGTGCTTCCCAGCCATTTGGTGTTCATCAGTTGAGAATTCTTTGTTTAGCTCTATGCCCCATTTTTTAATAGGGTTATTTGGTTCTCTGGAGTCTAACTTCTTGAGTTCTTTGTATACATTGGATATTAGCCCTCTATCAGATACAGGGTTGGTAAAGATCTTTTCCCAATTTGTTGGTTGCCGTTTTGTCCTATTGACAGTGTCTTTTGCCTTACAGAAGCTTTGCAACTTTATGAGGTCCCATTTGTCAATTCTTGATCTTAGAGCAGAAGCTATTGGCGTTCTCTTCTAGGAAATTTTCAGGCATGGGGACGGGGGAGGCAACAAGGGTTTGTTCTTGTTGTTTTTGTTTGTTTGTTTGTTTGTTTGTTTTTTGGAGAGGAAACGGGGAAAGGAGAAATGTACATGTAAATAAAGAAAATATCTAATTAAAAAAATACCTGACTAATACAGATGTAGAGGCTCACAGCCATTCATTGAACTGAGTACAGGGTCCCCAATGAAGGAGTTAGAGAAAGGTTCTATGGAACTGAAGGGTTTGCAGCCCCTTAGGACGAACAACAATTACTAACTAGTACCCTCAGAGCTCCCAGGGACCCAACCACCAATCAAGGACTATACAGGGTGGGACTGAATGTTCTGGCAGCATGTGTATAGTAGAGGATTGCAAATTCGATCATCAATAGGAAGAAAGGTCCTCGGCCTTGTGAAGGTTCTGTGCCCCAGTGTAGGGGAATGCCAGGGCCAATAAGTGGGAGAGGGTGGGAAAAGGAGTTTGTTCTTGTTGTTTTTGTTTGTTTGTTTTTTGGAGGGGAACCTGGGAAAGGGAAAATTTACATGTAAATAAAGAAAATATCTAATTAAAAAAAAAAGAAAAAATATCTAATTAAAAAAATACCTTAAAAAATGCTTAACGGCACAACTGATAATTCTGTTGGAAACACCCTGGTCCCGCCTCCTTGCTGTACTTTCTCCTGCCCCCAAGCCTGCAACAGCTCCCGACTTGTTCTTCATCCTGTCTCTCCTCCACAGTAGACTGACCTCTGCCTGGCTTTTCTCTTTGTTCTAGAGCTTAGAGACTGACCTTCTGTCTTTCGGACTCTGCTATGTTTTAAGATGTTATGTTCACATATTTATCCAACGTTTCCGCTTGTTTATGGCTCAGTGCGTCAAGTTACCAGAAAAGTGGCTGTGCTTACATTTTTAATCTTTCCTTTGAGTCTTTTTTGTCTGGATTTCAGTGCTTTTTTTTTTTTTTTTGCCATTTCTAGATTCTAGAAATTTCCTAGTTAACTTTCAAGTATGTTTTAAAGTTGTTTCATCTTTTTTCATAAAACATTCTCATCTTATTCATTCCTTTTAATGACATTTTCATTTTACTATTCACATATATATGAATATATGTATCTATTATTGTATTGTATATGTATACACACATTTTATTATTCATATATATTTTAATATTCACATATATAGTAAGAGATACTTTTTTCTTGTTTCATATCTAAATTTTACCTTTAAAACATTTTATTATTAATGTACATTCCTTGTATAAACTGATGAGCTTCATAATGACATTGTCTCTTGAGTTTGTCTTACTCCCTGATACACCACTCCATATTACTCTCTCCGGTCCACCCTTCTTCTAGTAGTCTTTTGCATCTTTGAAAGCATTCAGGTCACATATTTGAGTGCATGTGTATGTAGTAATCTTGGTTCTACATATCAGAAAATAATGTGTGTTATTTGTCATTCTAGACCTGACAGACCTTGTGTAATATCAGGGTTGACAATTCCATCCATTGTCTCCTGCAAATGACATTATTTCTTTCTGCTTTATGTCTGTGTAAAACTTGATTTTCTTTCCCCATTACATCTAATGATAGACATCTAGACTGAATCCAAAGCTTGGCTAATTAAAGTAAATGCAATTTACCTGGATGAAAGGCAGGTGTCTTTGCTGTATGCTGGCCGAGACTCCCTGGGTGGTGTATTACAGACAATGATATAGTGGGATCACTTCCTGGATCTGCTTTTAGTTTTCTGACAAGTATCCATACTGATTTCCATAGTGGAAACATTGGGTTAATCTTACATTTATAAGTGGATTTCTCAGCTTAATATTCTTCAATTTCTGTCATTTTTAATTTCATTTTTAAGTCTCCATTTCAAATATCTCTTACCGACTACAGCTTTGTATATTTTTGTTAGCATTTCATTTTTTTTCTTTTTGAGACAGGGTTTCTCTGTGTAGCCCTGGCTGTCCTGGAACTCACTCTGTAGACCAGGCTGGGATCGAACTCGGAAGTCTGCCTGCTTCTGCCTCCCAAGTGCTGGGATTTAATTGTCTATTAAAATTTATCCCACTATGTGCTGGTGTTATCAGTTAACCATCCTTTTCCTTTATTTTGAAACAAAATTGTTTTGGTTTTATTACTTTTAACCAATACATTGGGTTCAAATATCTCTGCTTACACAACTTTTAATTTTTGGACTATATTGAGTCTCCTTAGGAGCTTTGCATGTGATTATTGTGGAAAAATATTCATAGATGCCTGGAAATGATATCTATTTTCATATTGCCTTATTAAGTTATACAGTCACTTAGTATATATGTATATAAAGTTACATGTTCCATAACAGTGGATTATGCATCTTTACATCCAATTGTTTCAACCCTACTAGTACCAATGATAAGAATACATTTATTTTTGTATGTAAATGTACCTTATCAGAGACAAAGATGTCACAATTATAATTGAGCACCTAATAATTAATGACCATTTTTATCTTATGTGTTTGATTACCTATTCGTGTTCATTACTTCTACAACATTTATTAGTGAAATTACCCTTCTAAGTTTAAAATGGTATTTTATATGGCTTAACACCATTTTATCTTAAATCCTCTGTACTATTATTATTATTATT
This sequence comes from Montemys delectorum, assembly GCA_019843815.1. Classification (NCBI taxonomy): domain Eukaryota; kingdom Metazoa; phylum Chordata; class Mammalia; order Rodentia; family Muridae; genus Montemys; species Montemys delectorum. The sequence continues at coordinate 32,254 of JADRCD010193347.1, forward strand.
ATTATTATTATTATTATTACTTTAATGTTACAATGTTGGGAATCAAAGTAGGGCCCTGTACATATAGTAAGCCAATTTCCTACCACTGAACTCCACTCAATTTTAGTTTTATTTTATTTTAAACATTTCTTAATATACAATAAACATATAATTTAATTTTCTCCACATGATATGTACCTTTGTCTTTTAGTTTGAAATTTATTACAATTATCAATGTAATTATTGATAATTACTATGATTCCTAGAGGATAAGCTTTCTGTGTTTTTCTTTCACTTTTATTTTCTGTTATGATAGGCAATGATTTCCTTGGAATCAATGTTACAAATCCAACACATCAGGTTGGTTTTCTTGTGATTTGAAGATGCATAGATGTATATGCTTTAGTTTTCCTACTTCTAATTGTAGATCTGTAATAGTATCTTTCCATTCCATATAACCTGTGACTTCAGGTTCATATCATTATTGCAGTTGTGATCTATAATAATATGTTATATTATGCTCTTAACAGCATATCTGTAGCAAAAGGAAGTAGGATGGGGAATGATCAGCAACTGACATCTGTCATCCTAAGTTAGAAACACTTTTCAAAGCCAAAGTTCTCACAGTTCTGGGAAATGCTTGCTTGTGTCTGATCATTTAAATTATTCAAACAGTTGTTGCATGTGAAATAAGAAGACATGAAGATGAAGAGGAAATTAAGACCTCACAAATTAGTGTTTGAAAGCCGAGGAGACGGCTTGCTTTCAGGACATCAGCAGTTCCTATGAATAATGTTTGTTCGGCGGGAGGAAAATAATAAAGAAATGAAAATTTTATCAGAACCTCAGAAATGTAACTGTTTCCAAGGTTAATTTATGACCAGCTAAACTCATTGTGGTGTATGCAAAGGAAACAAAGGAGAAATCTTTGGGAATAGATAACATGTTTTTTTTTTTTAATTGAAGAATATAATTTTAAACTATTTTTCTGAGTAAGATCACTAACAGCTTAAACATCAAGGTGCCAATGAATATAGCACCAGAGCAGGAAGTTATTTCCTGGGCAAGAGAGATAGTGACTTTGCAAATCCACAGCACTTCCTTTATCTAGGGCACTGCCAGGTGCTAATGCCCTCCTTGCCTGTCTCCCTACAGGTGTTAGATGACAAGAAGTCATTAAATCCTTGCAAATCAGGCCATCACTCCCAGGAAGTCTGCCAGTTAAGTTGCAAGCAGAAGTGTGTATATAACTGTTCTTCCGAGAAGCCACCGATAATGGATGCTTCCCTGTGTACAGCTGTGAGTCACAGTCTACGTTCCCTTGCCACCCCTCACAGCTCCCAACCTGAATACAGAAGCAGAACACAAGTGTTAGCTCATACTTTGCTAGTGCCTTCATTTTCTTCACTGTCTAAGAGAGGCAGCCGTCTTTAAATGAGATTAAATAATTCAGAAAAGATGTGTGGTGCCTTCGGTATCGTGCCATGATGCGGCACAGCTTGGTGTTATTAACGATTTTCTTAACGCTCATTGGATGGAGAGTAGAGCTGTAAGATGCTGTCCTCTGGATGGGACACGGCTGTTGCACATGCAAACTCCCAGAAGCTGTGCACACCTCACAAAATCCGCACAAAATCAAGCCAGCTAACAATTCCAGCATGGAGAAGGGAGGAGCTAATGGACCCCCACCTCTAGCTAAGGAGATTTTGGCAGCTGAAGGCTGCTGGATAAGGAGACACACTTTGCTTTGGCAGTGGGGCCCCTGGAAGGTTGTCCATGTCCCAGTGGGTGACCCACATCCATATGCACTAATAAAACTCCTAATCTATGACTTGGCATGGCATCTGTAGAAGTTCCACAGGATTCTACCACCTCCATCTGCAGTCGCAGTGATCACAACTTAACCCTTCCCATTATTTTCCTCTATTGTTTCTTGTTGAGAACTGTCTTAGTCAGGGTCTCTATTCCTGCATAAACATCATGATCAAGAAGCAAGTTGTGGAGGAAAGGGTTTCTTCAGCTTACACTTCCACATTGCTGTTCATCGCCAAAGGAAGCCAGGACTAGAACTTACACACTTAGAAACCTGGTAGCAGGAGCTGATGCAGAGGCCTTGGAGAGATGCTACTTACTAGGTGCTTACTAAATTGCTCCCCTGGCTTGCTCAGCTTGCTTTTTTATAGAACCCAGGACTACCAGCCCAGAGATGGCACCATTCATAATGGGTCCTCTTACCCTTGATCACTAATTGAGAAAATAAATGCCTTCCAGCTGGATCTCATGGAGGTATTTCCTCAAGGGAGGCTCCTTTCTCTGTGATAACTCCAGCCTGTGTCAAGTTGGTACACAGAACCAGCCAGGACAAGCACCTTCCCTTCCCACTTCCAAAATATTCATTAGACATTGTCAGTATTAAACTCAAAGCTAAAAGAAGAGGGTCTATCTTGACAGAATGACTTTAAATGTTGTTAGTAATCTTTTCAGAATTCAGAATTCAGACCCCAGGAGAGACTATTCCTTTTTCCCCTAGAACAACCTCGTGGGAGCTCTTAACAACATGAGTGTGCGTACCCCACCTTTCTTATCTTATTTTGCATCCAGGTTACTCTTCTGTGCTTCACTTCCTACTAAACCCTTTAAGCCGAGACAGTCCTCTCTTCTCCTTGTACCACAACCAAAGACCATCTTCTCTACCTGATTTCACACCAGCTCATTACTCTGGCATCTAGCTCATGCCTAAGTCTGGACTGCTAACTCCAGAGTACTGAAGATCAGAGGCCTCCTTGCCATCTTTGATTCTGTACCAAAAGCTGAAAAATCCTGAAAGTGAAGGATAAGTGCCTGCATGTTCTTCACGTATTGATAACACTGAGCTTGATGCACACAACAGGGTCTCTATAGACACACACCTGATGAATGAATCAGGTGAACACAAACGTCAGTGGGAAAATGAGTGAAACACTTCTTTTTGGGTAATTTAAACAAATCCAACAAAATCTATAATAACCTATTTCCTGATGGGTAACAACTAGACCGTGCTGGCTAAGTTCCTACTTATAAATTAAGGAACAGCTACACCCAAATGTCTTCCTTACATCCCACCAGCTCAACGTATCCCAACTGAAGTTCACTTTGTGAGAAGATTCCACCCTCCTATCTGTAACATCTTGGCCCCTAGCGCCATCATATGCTGTAAACTCATGAGATTACCCAAAGTAGTTTCTGGCGACAACCCTAGTGCATCCTGTTGCCATTGTTTCCAGTGCTCATGCTCTGGTCTCTGTACCACAGCCTCCACCTCCCCTGTAGGCTCCCCCTGCCTCACCTTGTTTCGCAATGGAGCTTTCTATAGTTATTTTATTTTTATTCACTGTGGAATTACCAAAGCACTGTAAATTATTTTCTTAATTAGAAATTATCACAGACGGTGGAAAAAAAAAAGAATCTCCTAATGACTATCTAGCAGATCAATACTAGAATTAGAATCTAATATAGTTGGAGGTCAGTCACTTCAGAGATGAAGCGCAGGTTTTACCACACAACTTTGTCCTCTCAGCACCCAACATATTTCTCTCAGCCCAACTTCACCCTTATAAGGACTTCCTCATGTACTTTGGAGTCTAACCTTGTTTATGGTAACTTCTGACCTTAACATGAGGCAAACACTGTATGTTCTCCATATAGGGCCAGTCTCAACTTTGTTTCTTGCTAAATCTGTCCTATATTCACTTCTTACGGAATTACTGGAGAATTACCCCACATGGACTAGGGAAAAGTTAATGAAGTGATTCATTGAATTAGTGAGAATGGAGTTAAGATGATAGAAAGTTAAAACACCAGTGACCTTGGCATCCTGAAGAGTCAGGCTCTCTACCACAAAGGTAGCCGGATTAACTGAGTACACAGTTCTTTTCTTCATCCAGTGTAGATGGGAGAGTAAGGGGAAATGTAGGAATTGCTGGAGTCCACAGTGTACTACACACCCTGCAATGATCCTAGATGAAGAGAGTTCCGTTGGACATTCAGGTACCACCATAGTAATTGTGGTGGCTTGAATAATGACTCTAGGCTTATATATTGAATGCTTGGTCATTAAGTGTGGCATAATTGGAAAACACTAGAAGGACTTTGAGGTGTTAGAGGAGTTCTTGGAGTAGACTTTGAGGTCCCAAAAGCCCATGCTAATCCCAGTGACTTCCAGCTACTGCTCCAGCATCTGCCTGAATGCCACCATGCTCCCTGCCATGATGATAACGGACTAAGCCCCTTAAATTGTATGCAAGCATTTAATTAAATGCTTTTTCTTATCATGGTTGTCTTGGTCATGGTGTTTCTTCTCAGCAATAGAACCGTGACTGAGACAAGTGAAGTCATAAGACAGTTACTGTAAGGTTTTTTTGTGATCGTCTTGTGTTATAACAGAGAAGTCTTGCATCAAGCCCAACTGGGGAAACTGTGCCCTGCTCTCAACTCACTTTTGGATGAGAATGTAATTGACTACTTATTGTTAACTTCAAAATAGTTCATCTACCCAAGGGACTGAAGTTGAGGATGTTTATCCTGTGTAATTTTAGCATTTCCATATCTAATTCTAAAGAACAGGAAACACTAATCTAATATTTTGTTAACCAAAATATTTACATCTCTCCTGTTGCCATCTTTGCTATTTTCTTCCTCCAGAATTGAATAGGAGCTTATCGTAAAGCAAAACATTTCACTTTGAGTTTGCCTTTTTTAGTTTGTTTTCCTACTTCGGGACTCACTATCTTGTTAACATGAGGTTCCTTGACTGTCTATGGATTTCTTTGATGAAAGCCTCAAGGTAAATTGGTTCGCTTTACCTGCTGAGATGGTAATTTAGATAGACAAGGAGAATCAGACTCCTGAGCACTCTCATTGGCCTTTCATGATCAAATCTTCCCGTAAACAATCAGAAATGGGCAAATGTGATGGATTAACTCTTTGCTAGCAAAAGGAAGTCATTCTTAGGCGTAAGCACTGCAGAATTCTCACTTAGTGACATCATTGTCTCCCAGAAGACCTATTCACAAGGCCACCCACCTTTTTTAGTATTGAGAACCATAATCACAATAGAAGGTTCTGGTAGTTGTCCACTCTTCTCCTGTTTCCACTCTTCAATATGGAGACTCATCTCAAGTCTGTGAATACTTCCAGCCTGAAGTCTCAACCATAACTAATGCCATTTCTAAGCACACATTCCTTGAATCAGTTTCTTTGAACCAGAGAAATCTTAGGAAGATGTATGTGCTTATCCTGGAAGATGCTGAGGATTTTAGAGGCCATGCAGAATATGTTAATAGAAAATAGGCTCACAGTTATCAGTGGCACAGTCCTCCTGACTCTCAGAATAATCTTCTGTGGAAGGTCCAGAGCTGAAGGAAAACCATAGAGCCCAGGAGGACTCTGAAGCTATTCTGCCAGGTGATGTTCATGTTCAGTCTGTGGAACTCAGCTCTAGAGAAGCAGCTGACAGTCTGTCCTTCCCAGACCTGAAGATAAGGACTAGCGAGGAAGGCTGCTGGAGAACGTAGAGAAGGCAGTTGGCATCTACTTATGATAATCTTCATTGATTAGCATGGGCTGTGTCTCAGGTTCCTTCAAACAGCTGGCCTCTTTTAGATATATGCAAATGTATGGATTTCTAAGAATCATATTGAAATATGAATGACCAGGAACTCTATCTTTATCTCTACATTTCCAAGTTCTGAAAATGTAAACTCTACAAGAATAACAAGATGAATGTATGTGAACAAAATCCTTGGCTTGGGTCATGTCCAAAGACTAACATGTAACAGACTATCTCTTACATGACAGTAAGCTGGGCACAAGAGTGGTAAATTAGCGACTTAATCATTGGTATGACAAAATACATGTGAAATGTAATTCCAGGAAAAGGAGATCAGAGTTTGTGCAGACATTAGGGCAGGGAAGGCGTGGTAGCAAGCTTGAGACAAATAGTGACACTACATTTGTACTCAAGAACCAGAGAGCATTGAGACCTGCTGCTTACCTCTCTTTCTCCTTTTCATTCAGCCCAGAACTTCAGTCCAAGGTGTCACTCACATTTAAGATGGGTCTCATAGTCTAGAAACTGTCTCACACACACACACACACACACACACAGACACACACACACACACACACACATGTGTTCCCTTGATGATCACAGATCTTGACAACTTGACAATCACTGTTAACTGTTTCAGGCACACATTGTGACTAGAAATGTAGGCACCACTGGAGAACTAAATGCTGCTACAGATTTTGCTGCACATCTATCCTGGTCATAAATCTGTGTAATGGTGCTTTACCTACACAACCATCTACACCAAGATGTACTGCATTCTCAGAGAAGCTTGTAGATTCTTCTGTTCCTTCCAACTTCACAACCAATTCATATCTCAGCAGAAGCTGTCAGCTGCTTTCAGGATGTGGAGACATACTTCCTCTCCCCGAACTCTGAAGTCTCTGTGCTGGTTTTCGTGTCGAATCTTCTACTACATAGTATGTTCCCAACAGAGCTTACCTCATATCCTCCAGGCGGCAGGGAGAGGAAAATCTCTACCAGATAAGGAGATGGCTAAAATTCACTTATATGGGCTACATAAACTAGAAGAAAATATATAGTATTAACTATTCCTTTTATTTTTGTAAACAATACAATAATATACATAGTAAACTATAAATATGAAGAAATATAAATGGAAATCAGGTGTAACACCCTGGGACCGCACCAGCCAAGAACTCAGTCACTGGCAACTTTAATTGATGGTATTGGGTGACTACCAACTGCTCTCTCTACTCTTCTTAGTGAGAAAATAAGGATGTCTACCACCTTAAAGTCTTCTTTCTTTCCCTTTAGCAAACAAGCATAGCTACTCACAGCAGTCCAACATGCCATGCATTACTCTTAGAGGTTTGCTTACGTGCTTGCCACTGGTTACTGCCTAGTTTTATGTCAGCTTGACACACAATAGAATCACTTGGGAGGAAGCCTCTATTAGGAAAATGCCTCCATACGATCAGACAGGAGGAAAGCCTTACAACATTTCCTTAATTAGTGATTGATGTGGGAGGGCGCTGTCTATTGTGGGTGGTCCTGGGGCCGATAGTCCATGTTCTATGAGAAGGCAGACTGAGCAAGCCATGGGGAGCAATGCAGTAAGCAGCACCCTCCAGGGCCTCTGCATCAGCCCCCGCCTCCAGGTCCCTGCCCTGTGTGAGTTCCTGTCCCGACTCCCTTCACTGATGAACAGTGATGCAGAAGTAAAAGACTTTGCTCATGGTGTTTCATCACAGCAACAGTAAGCCTGGCTACGACTTTTATAATCCGTGGTAAATGTACAAATAGAAACAAAGCTCACATATTTCTTTTCTTGCTAAGTTTGTAATTTTCCACAATCTAGCCAAGTGCTACGGATGATTAAAGCTCCAACATCACTTGTTAAATAATCTCTTGCAAAGCACACACTATTGTAAGTGTCCCTCCTTTACCTCTGCATCTAACGTAGGACAAAAAAATCCTTTTTTTATGTCTATGATCACTTTGCAGGCTTATTAGATCTCTACCGTATACCAGCATTTCTCCTCTACCAAGTAATTGAAGCAAAAAACACCAGATTGATGTTAGACTGTCATGATTCACCAACGTGTCAGCGCCTCACTCCCTGAGAGTTAAAGGTTGTATTGTACTGCTTCATTGAACAAAAGAATGCGAATTACATCTGTGTGTTACTTCTAGGCTGATGCATTAAGAGCAAGCATTAGGAGCCAGGGAGATGGATCAACACTTAAGACCATTGGCTGCTCTTACAGAGGACCTGGGTTTGCTTCCCAGCACCCACAGCTCTCAACTGCCTGTAACTTCAGTTCCTGGGAATTTTCTTCTGGCTCCATCTACCTACATTCATGGGATGCATATAAATACACTGAGGAACACACATATACATACAATAAAACAAAAGAATATATTTTTAAAGAAGCAGCACTTGTCTTTCCCTTGCCCCAGCAGCTCATGATGTGCTCAGAGGATGTCTGAGGCACCAGCGAACTGCCCAGCTTTGGATGACTACAGGGGAGTGACTTAGTGGGGTGAGCCTCAGCTGGCCTGTGGCGAACAGAAGGCAGCATGCCTCTGGATTTTTAGTTTTGTTGTTTTGGTACTGAAATGTTTGTAACTTACTGCATGTGAGATAGAGTCAAACATTAATGATTGCCAGAAGAATGGAAAATATAAACATATCACAGCTTTGCTTCCTGTTCTAACTTCATTTCTGTGTCAGCGATAAAACACAGTAACAGAAAACAACTTACAGAAGGAAAGGAAATCCCAGGCTACAGCCCATCACTGCCAGAAAGTCAGGAGTTCAAAACACAAACTAGTCACAGCCGCACGCAGCTTGCTTTCCTGTCCTTTCCCCTCTCTTATACAGTTCAAGAAGCCCTGAGTAGAGGGTGGTGCTCACCATGATGGCTCGGTCTTCTTGCATCAACTAAAAATCAAAACAATCTCTCATAGACACCTCCACAGTCAGGATGTTTTTCTTGCTTCAAACGTTCCCCCCAAGTGATTCTCGGCTGTGTCAAGTTGACAGTTGAAGCTAACTGGAAGACCTAGATTTAGTATTGCCTATTTCTTTAAATGAGCCATTAGGAGTCTCTGCTTCTGTCCAGACTGTTTCACAGAGCCATTAGAAAGAATGAAAACATAATAACAACTACTGCTCTGTTAAAAGGAGAGACACCAGCCACAATGGCCCTCCGTTACTACGGGCAGTTGAGGCAAGACTGATCTGTTAATTAAGGGTGACGGAAGATATTGATAGGAAATAAACACGATAAAAATGAATGATCCTTGTTCCCTGAGAGGCTGTACCTTAAGAGCTATAATACAAAAGTTTTAAGAAAGTCTAGGGTTGGGGCAGACATTTTCAGTGTGTCCGTGGGTAGAGATAAAAGTACAACCATCCACCATGAGGATGGATAGAATAGGAGATGACAAAGTAGTGGGATCCATGAGGTCAGGTGTGTAGGGACACAAGGTAGTAAACAGTGTATCCTTTAACATTGTTAAAAGGCCCTCTGAGAGTGTTTGAAACACACACACACACACACACACACACACACATATACATATATATATTCTAATACACATATATGTACTCCTTATATACATTGTCTTAGTCAGGGTTTCTATTCCTGCACAAAACATCATGACCAAGAAGCAAGTTGAGGAGGAAAAGGTTTATTCAGCTTACACTTCCACATTGCTGTTGATCACCAAAGGAAGTCAGGACTGGAACTCAAGCAGGTCAGGAAGCAGGAGCTGATGCAGAGGCCATGGAGGGATGTTCCTTACTGGCTTGCTTCCCCTAGCTTGCTCAGCTTGCTTTCTTATAGAACCCAGGACTACCAGCCCAGGGATGACACCAACCACAATGGGCCCTACCCCCTTGATCACTAATTGAGAAAATGCCTTACAGCTGGATCTCATGGAGCCTTTCCTCAAGGGAAGCTCTTTTCTCTGTGATAACTCCAGCTTGTGTCAAATTGACACACAAAACCAGCCATTATATATACATATACATGTACATATACATGTACATGTACATGTACATGTACACATATATCATATACATCATATACATATACATTTTTATATATAATGTCTCATATCCTCATATATCTGATATCATATATATGTATATATATATATGTATACATGTATATGTCACATACTCTCAAATGTCCCCTGTTGAGGTCATTGTCATCTTCCTATGTCTTCAATGAGAAAACAAAGGCTCTGGCCGGTCCAGTAGCATCACCTCTGTAATCAGAATCCAAGCAGGCCTGGGTGACTTCAAAGGCCACCTCCCTCTGGCCGACCTCACTTCGGCCTCTTTGAAGACAGCTGTAAGTGGCATTTCCCATCACATACAAACCTGGAAGTGCCGGTGGCGTATTCCATTAAAGACCATGCCCTTTCTGCTTCTCTCCCAAATTAGGTGGTTAAATTTTTCTTCACCCAGGCCTTTGGCAGCTCCCAGTGCCTGTGGGGCCTAATTGAGCTGGAGTCTCCCTGGGGCTCCGCTCTGCTCTTTCCTGATGAGTAAGGGGAAAGGGAGGGAGAAGGCCACCGTTCTCATTAACAGGGGACCCCCACTTGTCATCGCTCTTACAGCCATCATCGATATTTTAATTAACCATCTCTGCCATCGGGTCTGCAAATAATTGTCTCAGCACCGTTCATGACACAACTATGTCTATTTTAAAGGTACAGGCTTTTCCCTCCCTCAGCCCTTGCTAATTATGGCCAGAGTTGTTTAACTCGGTGTGCAAGGCCTGAGAGTCAGATAGGATGTGACCCTCATTAACACAGGAGAGGATTACATACCCTGCTGCTATCATCTGAGCCCCAGGACCCCTTCTGAAAGCCACCGCTTCCTAACACTTACTAAGAGTGACTGTTGGGGCTATGTAGACTTACCCTGTAGAAAAAAGTTAAAATATTTTTTTTAACCTTTCTGTTTGGAGGGCAATTTTTTTATTTAAGCAGCAGGTAAAAAACAAAGGAAGAAAGGCTGCTCAATGTCTCACTGTGAAAAATTATTTATATGAAAAGGGTCTACTCTACTCATACAGACTGTAAGGTACGAGGCTCTCCTGAGACTGACTCTCACCTCCGTGGTCTGAGTTCACAGAAACACTGACTCTGGAGATAAACGTGACAGACAGCCAAGCAAAACACATGGACATCTACAGAGGGTATCTTAGAGAGCACACTTTACAAAACTGTTTCCAGGTTTAGGAAATGGGGCTAACTTGTGACCACGGAGCTATAATGTGACCACAAGCAGTTGGAAGTACGACAATGGTAGGTCATAGGTCCCCATTTCTTTTTTTTTTTTTTTTTTTTTTTTTTGATTTTTTTTAATGTTTTATTTTTATTATTTTTTAAAATAAATTCAGTGTTCACATTTCTATAAAGAATTAATGCAGTTTCAGGAGACCTGCCCTTCTTGGGCAGGAGAACAGTGCTTTTCCCGGCCCGCCTCTAGTCTGTCTGTCCACCCTGATGCTTCAAGGTACCTGGAAAAGCCGTAAGCCTGTGGAAGAGGTCTGTTCCTGGCCGGGCCTCCGAGCCCTGGGCTCAGTAAGCTTTGGAGAAAGCAGAGGGGAAGACTAGCTTACTGTGAAACTTTTGCTAAAAAATATTCATACACATTAGCGTGTACGCCTGTCAGGACACTGAGAAGAGCAAGAGCTTGGAGACATCCCGTCCAGGCTGTGCGTGGGGGGGGCAGCACCCTCACACCGGCCTGTCCTTGGACGTGGGGTGCGGGGGAGTCCTGGCTTTCATCTTGGGCAGAGCCCAGCTTCCTAGTTCATGTTCAACTCCATTCTCTAAAACCTGTGCCGAGTCTTACACTGCGCGGGAAGCACAAACGTTCAGCTTGTATGCAAAAAGGTACAAAACCAACTAGGATATAAAAGTTTTGGTAATATAAGGCCATCTGTTCAAGTCTACCTTGGAAACCTGTAACAGATATTTAAATACTACATGAAAAGGCATCTTTAATATACTTTTTAAAAACATTTGAAGTAATTAGCTAAGAGTAAGTGTGTGTGTGTGTGTGTGTGTGTGTGTGCGCGCGCGCGGCGTGCGACGCGTATGTGTAAAAAAAAATTCATTTCCCTTTGAGGGCACTTTGTCCTTTAAAGGAGGCAGGGAGGCGGGGAGGCTGGGAGGCCACGTGGTTAGTGCTTCAGCCAAGGGTAGGCTTCGATGGATAGGTCCCCATTTCTAAGGCACAATGTTATCCCGCCATTTCTCATGTTGGTCCCGAAGGCCTTGAGAAAAACAGAACTTTATGTCAATTCTTCCCCTTCTGCCATGGGTACACATAAGGTAGCCCTACAAAGGCTCATGGGTTAAAGGTTTATTTCCCAATACAGCCATATTCAGATGTGAAGCATTGGGGGGATAAAATATTACCAGGGCTAGGACTTTATCAATGGGCTAATCCATTGCTAGAATCAAAGCTTGATTGGATAATTAGCAGGTAGAAAGTAGGCCAAGAGCAGCCTGCCTAGAAATATATAGCCTGTCTCCCAGCACCACCCTGTATCTCTCTCTAGTTCCTGTCTATCACAGTGTGAACAGCATTGCTCCTCTCTCCTCTGTGCCATGATCTTCTGCCCTAACAAAGCCCAGAAACAATAGAGTCAGCCAGCTAAGGGTAGAATAAAACCATGAGCCAAAAATAAATTCTCCCTCCTCTAAGTGGCTGCTGTGCTCCTGGACAGAGCAGTCCAAAACCAACTCGCACCTTCTCTGGCCAAGTGTCAAGTCCATTCATGGAGTCCCCCTTAATGTCGCTCAGCATACCATTTCCCCACACCTATCCTTCCTAAGAGACAAACTGTCCAACAGACAATGGCTAATCTGAAGCAGATGGCCCACAATCTGCTTCAGCCTGCCCCATTCTCTAATCCTTGTGGGTCAGGAGGCTAACTTGCTACCTGTAATTCAAACAGGCATCTCTCTCTGCAACCCAGGAAGCCACACATTTCCTCCTATAGCATTTAACCACAAATGTCCAAGACATCACTGACAACTGGGGGTTCTGCTAATTCTTAATCCACTCCAATTTAGGATCAACAAACGGAAGGAAAACATTTACCTTAACCAATCACATGCACAGCCCTGCAGGTGAGTAACTGGAACTGCTACCCTAGACCAACAGCCTCCAAGGCAGGTCACATCTTTAACAATCCCCTCCGTGCCTCCCTCTTCTACTGCCTCGGAGTCCCCATCACACTCTGGTGAAGGTGGCTGATACCTCTCCCAGGGGAGTGAGCTCTGAGTCAGTGGCCATTATCTTTCCCATGAGAGAAAGTCCCCACGTTTAGCAACTTCCTAGCTCATTCTGAATGACTGTTTTGTCTTCTCCAAAGCCATCCCAGGTTAATCAGTACATTAGTCACTGACCGTGATATCTGAGCTCGTGTGTGTTAGTGAACGTGTGTGTTGTTGAGCATGGCCCTACTGTCTTCATGATCCTTCAAGGCGGCAGAACCCTCCAGGGACTGGCGTCTTCTGCCAGCTTCATAAGTCAGGGACTGCTTGCAAATCAGCTGTGGTCAGCGGATGGCAGTGCGGTACAGACCCAACACACTGCAGACTGGACACAGGCCTCTGTTCCTCTGGTCCCCGTTTTTGGCTCCTTACTGCGTGTGTGTCTCTCCCTAGGGAAGCTCACGGCCTCACTCACAGCTGGCTTCACCCAATGAGCACCACGGTGAGACAGTGTGAACCGGAAGGAAGCCATGATCTTACAATTCAAACTGAGAAGTGACACCCTTCACCTCACCTGTATCAGCTCAATAAAAGACGCTTGCCAGAGAAGCCAACAACCGACCCTGTGGACACCAGGGGGAGGGATCACTAGCAGAACTGCCTACCGTGGCTAGCCAGAGAATGTCTAGCCTGCTGTGTCCACCATTTCTGACACTATCTCCACATGAATTTCCACTAATCTTCCTCCCTCTTTTCTTCTCAAAAATTATTAGCGAAGTCCCCCTCTTCTTCCTTTTCAGTAAACAGAGCCAGCTCCTTTCTGGCTCAAACTATCTGACCGCTCGCTTTCACTTCCCTTTCCCAAGTCCTGTAAAAGAGACAGAGTGGGTGGTGCTTTTTATGGACTCAAGGGAGGGGATTTTTTGCCTCAGGCCAGTAACAACAGGGCCCCGGCTGCTGCTTAGGTTCCCGTCTGTCCTCCTGTCTGTCCTCCCGTCTTCAGTCTTCAGATCTTCAGACACGGTTCAGTGGGGGCCTGGAATTCTGCCTCAGGCCATTGGTAGAATCATCTGGGTCAGTGGATATAAAAATCTCCCTGCAAAAGCTGAGCGGGATTGATTTTTGACTTCCCAAATTAAGGATGCTTCCCCTTCCCAGCTGGGTGGCTTTGATGTTTTTAATTGCACCAAGATGGAAATTAAAGTATATGACATACCGTGTTCACCTCTTGAGCACAGGTACTGGTAGTGGGTGTTCTGAACTGCCCTGGCAAAAGGACAAGGACACAAAGAGATTTTTATCTCCAGCAACAATCAAGCTACTCTGAATAATAAAAAGGAATTCCTTCTGCAGGCTGGAGGTATGTCCTGGTCCTTTTTAATGACCCTTCCTGGGACAAAGGTTG
>JADRCD010193348.1:1850-12987 GCA_019843815.1 Montemys delectorum
CACACACACACACACACACACACACACACACACACACACACACACACGGTGTCCAGATTCCCTTGTACTGTTGATTGATTTGGCATTTGACAGAGGACATCAAAATTAAATGGCATAACCTATTCCTCACACCCCTGCAATGCACCTGATCCCCCCCACCACCATCCTCTGGCCCCGTAGGGTGGCCATTCTCCCTGAATAGAACATCTCCCTTTAGAGCATTGTGTAAGTTCCCACTAATGTGCAGTCCTCCTTTGCAGTAATGAATGATAGCATGAGGCAGTTTTTTAACAGAAGCAATGAAAATAACTAGGTAGCCAGAGAGCAGATCATTTTGCCAATTTTGTTCAACAAATTAGTTCAATTTTACACTAGAAAACAAATCACTTCTTGGTCCTTAACCCAGTGTCCTACTCTAGTACTCAAAGCTTTAAGTCCAGTTATGTTAGAAAGAGTAAAAACTGCCCAATGCCAACAAGAACTCACGTCCACCATGGCTCAGAAGATCTGGCTTTGTTTAACTACTGTTCAGCTACACAAATGTATATTATGTAATATATGTGTATGTGTATTTTTGTAAATTTATTAGACTGTGTTCATGCTTGTGTGCATGTGTATATGGGTACATGGAGGCCAGAGGTCAGCCTTGAGCACTGTTTATCAGATGCTGAAGTACTTGGTGTGTATGTGAGAAGCACGTGTGAATAGTGTGTATACAGATGCATGTGCCATTGGTGTGCCTGCAGGGACCATGAGAGGATGTCTGGCATCCTCATCTATTACTCTGCCTCATTCCTACAGACAGGGTCTCTACTGAGCCTGGAGCTTAATGCTTTTGATTGACTAAGCAGGCAGGCAGTCAGCCAGCCTCCACAATCTGCATGCCTTCCCACGTTCCTCCAATCAGTTCTAGGGTGACAGGACACAGGTGCACCCAGCCATATCTGGATTTACCAGATCTCTCACTGTGACCTGTGGCTTACTGTGTAGGACAGGGTGGCCAGCCAGCAAGGCCAATGACTCACTTGTGTCTACCTGCCCAGCACTGGGATTACAAGTGCATGCTAATGTTTCTATTTTTTATGTGGGTGCCAGGAGCTGCAAGTGCAAGCCCCCATGCTTGTGCAGGAAGCACTGTAGTGACTAAGCCATCTCCCCAGCCTTCCATATAGCCTTTATCGTGCTGACTCAGCATACATTAACATGACTCTGGCC
The DNA here is from genome assembly GCA_019843815.1 of Montemys delectorum. Classification (NCBI taxonomy): domain Eukaryota; kingdom Metazoa; phylum Chordata; class Mammalia; order Rodentia; family Muridae; genus Montemys; species Montemys delectorum. Next base: position 3,066 of record JADRCD010193348.1, read on the forward strand.
TTGGGACTTGCAGGGTCCGATGCCTGCTACCATTAGCATCTGTGAGGCGGGAACTCTGGACTGCCAGCATAACCCATCAGCTAAACAGGAACTTCACCCCACTGACCCTGGACCCTCTCCATAGAAGAGAAGGCACCAGGGCCCACGTCGCCCCAGGGCACTCTCTATGAGCAAGCTGCTGCAAGGGAGCCAAATGACCCCTTAGCCACTTCTGCCTGCACCTCCGAATATTCATTTCTTTTCTCCCTGCAGACAATGTGACATCTTAAACTTCTTTCATGCTTTCTGTTTAAATTCATACACACACACAAAGATTCTCATCTGGACATAACAGGCCACATCTTAAATTACAGGATGCTCCGGATAAAAGTGAAAATAAAAGCCCAGTAGCTATGACCCAGCTTTATGTATAATAATTATGTGGTGGCACCAAACACTTTTGAATTTTAAGATTTGTTTTTTGCTCCTAGTCAAATAAAACAGGGATGAGATTAAATTTACCCTACGGTTTTCCTGTGGTTACCAAACTGGAATTTTACAGTTCACTACATGGAGCAGTGAGAACCGGAACATGCATTAGAATTGCTGAAGCAACTGCCCAAGGCTAGCTGGTTTCAATTTCTCTCCCAGATCTCTCTGATTGAATAATAGATACCAACAACGCAGTGAAGCTTAAGATTCCTTGGTGGAAAAGCCTGGCAGAGGAGACCTCCGAGAACAATTGCCAGCACCAGTGTCCAGAGCTCCGGCCACTTAATAGCTGTTCTCCAGCACTGTTCCATTGGCCTGTTTAACACAGGGATTATTAACCCAAATGTTCGGAGATAAGATGAAGCTGTTTTGCTCAGATACAATATGTTTTTTCTAGTAGACCAAAAAGCCTGTCAATTTTCAGAGAATTTAGAAGATGAAGGATGATATGCAAAGGACCCTTCACAATGCCACAAACCAGTGTATTCTGGCAACAGTTTGGGCTGGTCCCCATCATGGTCTGCCAGCATATATATGTTGCTTTCCTTTTTGACACTGATGTTAAACATGATGTTTTTTTGTCTCACTGTGTGTGTGTGTGTGTGTGTGTGTGTGTGTGTGTGTGTGTGTGTGTTTGTGTGTGTGTGTTGGAACTCCTTATGTGGACTGGCCTTGGACTCGAAGAGATTGCCAGCTTCTGCCTCCCGAGTGCTAGAATTAAAGATGTGCACCACCACCTCAGGCATGTTCTTCTTTTGTAATTTTTGTGTGTATTTTGTACATGCTCATGTGGAGGCCAGAGGTTGACATCAGGTGTCTTATTCTCAGGATTAGTCCCCAGCTTTCCTTCTTGAGATGGGATCTCTCATTGACCCCGGAGATCACTCGTCTGGCTTGATCACCAGGACAGCAAGCCCTAGGCATCCTCCTGCCTCTGCCTTCCCAGCGCTGGGAATTCAGGCATTTGCTACCACAGCAGGGTTTTCAACACAGGTTCCGGGGGGCAAACTCAGGCCCTCATGTTTGTGAGGTAAAGCGACTTTACACCCCAGCTGCCTCTGCAGTCCCGCTTTTTAACCTTAATACTCTATTACTAAGGTATTATCAGAGACATTAAAACCACATCATTTACTACTAGTGATGTGTGATATGGAATCATAACCAGAATGGTAGGACTTAACTATATATACTCATTATTGTGCATAATATAATAACATGCAAATATTCAAATGACCTCTTTTGTTTCTGTATCATTAAATCTCCTCTGAAAACACTATTTTTCAGTTTTCTGGTAAAAACCTTAAATTTGCGTAAAAGTCATTATGATCCCTTTGTATTTCCCCAAAGCATGGCACACCTGTCTGTGTCACTGCGGAGCACCACACACTCCTCTGTGACATGCTCAACCCTGTTTCACCCCAGAGCACGGCACACCCATCTGTGTAGCTCCGCCTCTTGCCTCTGCTATGCCTGTCTTTCTTATACCCCACATCTTCTCCTTAGGCCCAAACCCATGCCTCTCATGCCCCAGCAGTCCCCTGTTCTCATACCTCTGCTTCCCACACCCTGCCTTCCTCCCTCCTCATTTCCTGCCTCTCCTATATCACTGCTCTCAACATATCTTTTTACTCACTTCCTTCAGCTCTTGCCCCCTCCCCTCAGCTGTCCTCCCCCCCCGCCCCTTCCCCCCCACCCTCAGCTCTCACTCTGGCTTATCTCCTGATCTCATCCTCAGGGAAAACTCCACACACCCCGGCCAGGTTCATTCCCCCAGTGATGGCTCAGAGCCATTTGGTGTCTCCTCTCTGAATACTAGTGATTGCTGTTTTCTAGAATTGATTTGCTGTTTGCTTCCTTGTTTCATGATTACTATATCCCCAACAGCTAGCAAACTGTCCCATATAGGCACGGTTGAAGTAAAATTCACTAAATAAAAAGATGCAAGTAAACAATGACCAAGGAAACAAAATCCACAGTAGGTCTGGTCACTTCTCAGAATAAACTCTGAAAAAGGTTAGTCAGGGTTGGGGGACAGACTTGGGTAGGAAGAATTAGGGCTTCGGGAAATTTCCCCCTCAGTTTTCTACTATTTTTAGGTTTCTCATGTGAACTGAAGTTTCCAGGAAAATCCATTATTTCTTAAAGATTCTACAAGGCTGATTGAGTGATTAAAAGTATGGGATTAGAGAGTTGCAAGTTACAGGTTCACAAATAAGTTATCCTGGGCTCCCTAGCTCCCCAAGTGCCCATTCACCTGTGTAACCTAACACCCATCATCGTGACTATTAGGAAAACCCTCTGGAATGCACAAACAGCTTCCACCAGCCCGAAGGCTAAGACAGTCTCCAGACAAGTTTGTCAGGTCCACACCAGACACCTTTAACTTGCTATATCCTGCCTACCTAATGATCCCTCCAACATATCTAAAAATGCCTTGATTTATGACTTCCTTTGTTCTGAGACTGTAAAAAGTCTCATGAAATTGTTAACTTTGTTGGAACATGACATTCAGGGCAACCTGAAACCTTGTTTCTAGGTCATGGTCACTCATATTTGGGATCTGACTAAGCTCTCTCATATCCCCTTTGAAATGAGAGCCATGTCTTGTGTAGATGCCCAAGTACTTCAGTGGCCATTGTGACCTGTGGGTCTCTCAATCATTACCCACCATTGCTGCATTATTACTATACTAATGTTTACATCGTCACTGGTGGGTGGGTCTCAGTCTCTGGTCTGGGGACATCACAAGCACTTCTTGGCTGTTTTGTTTTCCTTCTTTCCGATGATACAGGAAAGCTGACAGCTGGCTTGGCCTGGCTCTGCCCCTGGTCAGATCAAGCCCCTGTAATTCAACATTTCCTGGCTTAGCTTTATTCACTGTGTACTGGGTACATTTCAAAACGGTTAATTTTTTTCCCTTTCCTACCTGGAACAATGTGAGATTTTCCTTGCATTTTTACAGTGTAAACCATGTGTGATTCTAAGAGATATACCCCACAAAAAAGATCAGAGCTTCCCTGATTCTGAGCCTTTAGAGATTCATATCTGAATGCTAGTCTATATTTGTCTCTAACAATTTACAAGAACATTTGGGTGATCCTGGGAGCTACTGGTTCCTGTGGCTTTGTCAAAGGGACTTAAAAGCCACTTTGCCAAAAGCACTAGCTCAACTTGAGCTGCAGGTACTCAGTGGGTAGTCAAAAGCTGGAGTAAAGCATGACACCTCTTTATATTGCATCTGCTTCCTTTGCTTCCTTTGCTTTCTTAAACTTCAGGCCTGACTCCTCTTGTTCAACTCTGTACAGAGACATATCCCCTAGTTAGCTTGACCCTAGAGGCACCTAAGAAACGAGTTCTCAACTGAATGGTTTCCTATATCATCTTGGCCCTGTGGACATATCTGTATGGGATTGTCTTGCTAACTGATGTAGGAGAGTGCAGCCCACCATGGGTGGCACCATTCCCTTTTTAGGTGAACCTGAGCTGTATAAGCCTACCTGCTACCATCTATCAAGCAGTGCTCTTGATGGTGCCTGTTGTACTTCTTTAGTTGTGAATTTTGTGACTTGAGTTCTGTGGTTGGAGGTAATGCTAAATGGAAAGGCAAGTGGCCTGCCTTCATATTCCTGGCCTGACTTTTCTGGTCGATGAACTGTAGCCCATGAGCTGAAATAAACCCTTTTATGCCTAAGATGAAATAAACCCTTAAGATGCTTTTGGTCAGATTGTTTTATAACATCAACAGTATGATAACTAGAACAACATGTTAACTTGGGCATTCCTCTAAAACAGTACTAGAAGGTTGACTAGCTCTGGGTTTGCCTAAGCCCTCCCTCAATACCCCCTGACATCCTCCACCATGGATATAGGCTTCTTTGATAACAGCAATGCTGTCTTCATATTCACTTCTGCTTTGACATTGGGCATCTGCCCGGTGACTTTAAATTCTGATAGCACTATATGGAAGTCCTTTGTTTTGTTTTGTTTGTTTGTTTTTTGGTGTGTATGTGTGTGTTGATTCAGATTGCCTTCCAGAACCATCTACTTTCAGCCTGAAGTATTTCCTGTGTTTTTCTTATAAGCTCATCCACTAGAAATACATTCTCCCAGGGCATGTTTACCTGGGCAAGCCTTCAGTTTTACCTTCTCTTCTGAAAGGCAGCATGGTCAGACCTGCAACGCTCATTCATTTTGTTTTTCCTTGGAGCTGTTTGAAAGACTGCCCTCCTCTTACCAGGCCTCACGTGCTTCTGTTGAGAGCTGGGCTCTCCTGGAAGTCAGTAGCTGTCTCTAATGACCTTCAGGATTCTCTCCTTATCTTTGAATTCCAGTATTTTGATGGGGGTTTTCCTGTTGTGGGTCTGTCTGCATCTACCATCCTTAGAGTTCAGAGTACAGGAGAGCTACTGCCATTCTATCGCTTTGAAGGTTTGTGGCCATTGGATAATTTTTGTGCTCCCCTCTCTCCTCTCCTTCTGTGTCTCCTATTGGGCTATGCTGCCCTATTTAGTGGCATCCTACATTCCTCTGGGGAATCACTTCATTTGTCTTTTTTATTCTTTCTTGCCTCAGTTTGCGTAATCTTTGCCTGTAGAATTTCAAGTTTGTTTATTCAAATATATCGTTGAGGGTTAGTTTTTTCTTTTGTTCCAATTATTGGACTTTACAAGTCTAGAATTTTTGTTTGGCCCTCCTTTTTTTTGTTCTTTTAACCTTTCTGTAAAGATTCCTATTTGGCATGGGGTTATCATTACACACCTTCCTAGATGATTTTAGTCATGATTGAGTGAACATTTTTTTTTCTATTTTATTTTGTGTGTGTGGTGTATGTGTGAGGTAGATATTCATATTGAGTGTTGTGTATGCAGACAGGTGCACACACACACATGCATATGGAGGCAGGAGATGAATGGTAAGTGTATTTTCTTGGTTGTTCTCAACCTTGTTTTCTGGGACAGTGAACTTAGAGCTTACAGATTTGCCAAGCTAGTTGGCCAGGGAGTTTCAGGGATCCACTTGTCTCTGCCTCTCTAGAACTGGAATTATAGGCTCATGCTGCTATGACTGGCGTTTTGTTTTGTTTTGTTTTGTTTTGTTTGAGACAGGGTTTCTCTGTATAGCCTTGCCTGTCCTGGACCTCACTCTGTAGACCAGGCTGGCCTCAAACTCAGAAATCCACCTGCCTCTGCCTCCCAAGTGCTGGGATTAAAGGTGTGCGCCACCACCACCGGCTATGACTGGCTTTTTATGTGGGTGCTCCCGAGTAAAAGATCACAGAATTTTTAGCTTCTGTTCTTTCTCTAAATTGGGCCCCTTCCTGCCACTCATACGACCTTGAAGCTCTCAGAGTTCTCTCTCCCTTTGTAGTAATAAATCTGCCCCCTCCCTACTACCTTGACTTAAGACCACTGTTTTTATTATTGTTCTATACTATGTGAAACACCATGACCAAAGCAACTTATAAAACAAATCATTTTGTTTATTTTCAGAGGATGAGTTCACGGATATCATGGTGGGGAATATGATGACCAGCAGGTATGCATGGCTGGAGCAGTAGCTAAGAGAACACATCTTATCCCCAATATGCAGTATGTAGGCAGAGAGAGAGAGAGAGAGAGAGAGAGAGAGAGAGAGAGAGAGAGAGAGAGAAAGGAGACTTGGTTTGACATGGGGTTGTAAAAGCTCAAAGTTTACTCAGTAAAAAAAAACCTCTTCTAACAAGGCCACACCTCCTAATCCTTCCTAAACAGTTCCACTAACTGGGGTCTAGGGATTCAAACATATGAACCATAGAGAGCATTTTCATTCACACCACCACAACCACTTGAGTTACAGATAGACTTTGAATGGTGCTTTGTAACTTCTAGCACATAGGATGGGTCATATGATATAGACATTACTCCCTCTGTTCGGTGAAAATTTTAAGAGCAAGGAAGTGTCTTTGTTCTTCCACAACTGAAAGACCTGTCTGTGGCTGTAATGTCAGCTCTCCAAAGGAAGCTCTCCCTGAAGGATAATTGCCCTCTGCTTCCTTTCTATAGACCTGACATTTTTTTCCAGCTATAACACCCAACCCATGAGCATATCTGAAAGGCAAGTTTGAAGCTTTGTCCGAATGAACTTACACCTGGTCGTGCTTATTCATGCGTACCAGCCCTTCTCTTGCTTTCTTGTCTGGGGCATGCGTGGTCACACTGCCCTGCTTCTTTGCATGTCTCCATTTGTCACCCTCCTTTCTCTCCCCTGTCTCCTCCTTCCAGGAAGGAACAGGCTTAACTAAAATAGACATTAAACAAGTAAGCAAATGATACGCCCCACAGTGGAGGAAATGATGCCTCAGGTTGCTTGGGTCTGGTGCCTTTGGGTATGACCGTAGACACTGGGAATGCTGAAGGTTTAGGCAGGGTTCATTTTCCTCTCTTTCTGATGGTAGCCAGCTATCAAACTCTACTAACTGCCTATTATTTATCATTTTTAATATTTCTGGAGGCACGACTTGCTCCTCAAACTAATTGGATCAAATTGTGATCTTTTACAGAGATGGTTTGAAAGTCGGTGTCTGGTGCTTGCTCTGATTATCCCTGGTGTCAACTCTCTGCACAGCAGGGCGGGGGAGATGGCTCTCAGTCAAGTGCTGGATTTGCAAGCACGAGGACTTGCCTTCAACCTCAGCATCAGTGCAAAAACCAAGCAATAGTGCTGGGTAATAGTGCTGGGGAGGCAGAGAAAGGAATCCCTGGGTTCCATGGTTGGTCATAAACCCTATGGAGAATTAGGAAGCAAGACACTAGATATCTACATGAGCACACAGGTGCATATATGCGTATACATGCACACAGGTTTGAACTGAGTCCTGAGTAGAGGAGCTGAACAACAGCAACCATCGTTGTGGCTGCCATCACTCTGTACCTCTTGCAGTGAAATCACTGCTTTTAGGGGTCTAAGTAGTCTTAGAATGTTCATCCCAGGCTAGACCCTTTACTCTATGAGGTTGGGCTGAAAAGAAGCCTCCAGGGTTCTAACTATATCTCCAAGGAATAGATTCAGAAATGAGTACCCTTCCCAGATGAAAGTAACCAGCCTGTGGCCTGCAGCCGAAGGACCCATGTGTAGAGTTACACTGGAGTCTCTCTACTTGGCTGAGCTAGGGCCAGAGCAGGGGCAGTCTTCAGTCCTCTGGATTTTCTTGAATGAATGTTCCTTTAGTTATTATTTATCTTTAGAACCATTCTAGAAGCTTCTTTTCATTGTCACTAGCTTCGTTATGTCGTAGAGATCCCCCCTCCCACATACATCATCTGGCTAAACGTTGAAATCCTGCAGTTTATTTTTGTTTTTCCGAGACAGGGTATCACTATGTATCTCTGGCTGATCTGGAACTTACTCTATAAATGACACTGGCCATAGAGATCATACAGAAACAGATACAACCTTGCTCTGTCTCCCTGGAGCTGGGATTGAAGGTGTGTACCACTGCATGAGCTTGTCCTCTGATTGGTTAATACTCATTTTTCAACAAGCCATCATCCTATTAGTTTGTATCATGTTAGCAATAACATGAATAGAAGAAAATACTTAATCCATCCCATTAGGGTCGCCCATGAAACTGATGACATCCATTTTCCATTATAAAAAATAGCCACTTTGCATGGCCCTACCCACCATATACTAAGTGGAGTATGTTATATTCTTCAGTCCTCAGAACTCAATGAGGTAGCCATGATAATTATCCCAGATTTGCCAGCAAGGCAAACCATTACAAGGGAGGTTAAATGATTTATCAAGTGACTGACAGCTAGTACATGGTACACTCGGGATCCAAGCCCCTCACAGGCTCCAGAGTTTACATTTCTAATCACCACAACATTAACACTTAAAATCAAGTTTACCATCCAATATTAGACTTTTCATAAACTACAATGTGTATTTCTCACTTGTCCCTCCCATTTCTTTGGTGTGCCTGCTGTATGCATGTGATCTATGTGCATACATATGTGTGTGGGTACAGAGGCCCATGTGTAGAGGTCATCAAGGGTCTGGCCCTATCATTCTCCACTTCATTGTCCTGAGAAAGGCTCCCTCACTGAACCTACAGCCAGACTAGGAGCTAGCAGGGCCCACAGTCCCCCTGTGTCTGCTCACCATGGAGGTGGCATTAGAGGCACACCTATGGTCATATGTGGCTTTGCATGGTCATATGTGGCTTTACATACCTCACGTCTGTGCACAAAGGCTCTTTACTCACTGAGCCATCTCCCCAGCTCTTATTTTTCCCTTTCCTACTATCCAACAGTCTAATGCTATTTATCACAGCTAATTTTATGAGCTAAAGATCCCAAACAATGCGGAACTAGGGGTGGAAGGTCTCACTGGGAGCTCCTGGTGATGGCAGACCAGTCATTGATTTTGACAGCAGAAGTGTTGATGAATCTAGAGACACTCTCTGTACACACACACACACACACACACACACACACACACACACACGCACCCTTGTTAAGTCAGTACAGACTGTAGCCTAGGCAACTGCATGGGTGAACGTCAGCTTTTTATTCTCCATATTGTAATATAGTTAAACAAAATGCTACCACCAGAAGGACCAAGGTGAGAGTTCCAAAGGCTCCGCACATTGTTTCTGCAATGAGGGTCCATGGTGCACAGTGGCTAGTGGTGCCCAGAGTGGCCTCTTTCTCTAGGTGACATGTATGTGGCATCCATCGGTGCTATAGATCTTCTTTTCTAGCTAACTACTGTTGACTTAGGAAATAATTCTCTACTGACCTGAATATTCACACAGATGACAGGGAAAATGAGCTCAGGGACTGGAGGATACACCAGGATCTCCCCAAGCCAAGCTGGAAGAATTTGTAAACTGGATGAGATAGTAGTCATAGACAAACATAATATTTTTTAAAAATATATAATAATCAGCCACACATGGAAATGGGGTAAAGAAATTAGGATAGATTGCTTATAAATGTTCCCCCCCTAAAACAATAACATCACTAGCAGATACCCCAGTCCAAGGGCACACTTCAAGCATCATGTGATGCTACACTACTGGCATTGGTTCCCTACCCTCTCCCCCTTTCTTCTCCCTTCCCTTTCTCTTCCCCTCCCCCATCCTATCCCTTCCTTCTCTCTCTACTTCCCCCTTTGTTCTTCCCTCTTCTTCTCACCCATCCCTTCCCTTACCCCTCTCTCCCTCCCTCTCTTCCTTGGCAGGACATCACTATATATCCCAGGTTGGCCTAGAACTCACAATCTTCCTGTCTTATAAATACCTACTATCACACACACACACACACACACACACACACACACACACACACCCCGCTAAGCATTTATTGATTCTGGGTTAACCTGTACAGAGGAACACAGGCTTTGGCATGATTCTGGTATAGACACACACACACACACACACACACACACACACACACACACACACACA
>JADRCD010193349.1:0-20433 GCA_019843815.1 Montemys delectorum
ACTCCAGATCAAGACTGGTGTCATACCCTCAATTTCTAACAGTAAGTGTGTGAGTGTCTTGTCAGATGAGACTCTTTTCTTATATTAAATTATTTCTATCTGGAATTTGTGTTCTTAGGGAGAAAATGTTGTAAATCAAAAATTGAGGGGAGCACTTGGCCATATAGAAGAAAAGAATAGAATGATATACTAGTTTATCTTCCTCATTGATGAGACAAAACACAAGTTAAGATCAGAAAAGTTGGGGTAAAGAGATGGTTCAGCAGTTAAGAGCATTTGCTTGCCCTTCTGACCGTTATGGACTGCACTGTGGAGCCAAGGGAGCCCTTCCTTCTCTAATTTTTATCTCACAGGTATTTTGTCATTCAGTGAAAAAAACCAAACAGCATAAGAAAACACCTGTGGTTGAGAAAAGCCAATTTATATGTCCAAAAGCCAGTAGAAGCTGGCCATGAGGGCACATGCTTTTAGCTTGAGAACTTGAGAATCTGAGGCAGGTGGATCTCTGCAAGTTTAAGAACAGCCTGGTCAAGAATTCTGGTTCCAGACAAGCTAGGGTTACCTCATGAGACCCTGTCTAAAACAAAGCAATAACAACAACAATAAAACAAAATGAAGCAAAAACAAAGAAAGCAAGTAGAGACACTTATGAATGTTCTCAGCAAAAAGAATATTTATGATAATGGATCTACCAGTTACCCTAATCTGATCATTAGACACAGAATATACACATGAAAATATCACAGTATATCATATAACTCTTTACACTTATTACTTCTCAATTAAAAGTTGAAAAAAAAAAGTAGAGGTGAGGGGAGAGCTCAGTTAAATGAAGTGTCTGCTGATCAAGAACAAGCATGAAGACCCTAATTCAATCTTAAGTTAAAAAAAAAACTAAATTAAAAAAAAAAGCCAAATGTTATGCCACATACCTGTGATCCCTGTTATCCCAAAGTTGGGCAAGCTTCTGTATCCCAGAGACAAGAGGATCATCCTGACTTGCTACCAGATAGTCCAGCCAAACGAGCGAGCTCCATGCTCAGGGAGAGACCTTCTTTCAAAAAAAATAAGGTAGATGGTGGTAGAAGAAGATATCCAAAGTCAACCTCTGGCTTCTCCATGCACACTATGCATATGCATCTGTGCATACATACTCATGTACAGGCATGTACACACAAAATAAATTAATTTAATGTATAGTTACTTAAAGATTATATTGAGTAGGGAGCCAGTTACTCAAATCCTGGTTTTATCCATCTATCTCTCCACATAGCTCTCGAAGTGGATATGCAGAAATCAAATCAAGATCAAATGGCCCCTCAGGAGATAGCTATATTTAGGCTGGCTTGTCCTTCCTTCAGTCTCTGCTCCATAGCTTATCTCTGCCACTCCTTCCGTGGGTATTTGGTTCCCCCTTTTAAGAAGGAATGAAATGTCCACCTTTTGGTCTTCCTTCTTCTTGAGTTTCTTGTGGTTTGTGGGTTGTTCTTCCTGTATTACAAACTTCTGGGCTAATAACCACTTATCAGAGAATGCATACCTTGTGTGATCTTTTGTGATTGGGTTACCTCACTCAGGATGATACTCTCCAGATCCATCCATTTCCCTAAGAATTTCATAAGTTCATTGTTTTTAATAGCTGAGTAGTACTCCATTGTGTAGATGTAACACAGTTTCTATATCCATTCCTCTGTTGAGGGACATCTGGGTTGTTTCCAGTTTCTGGCTATTATAAATAAGGCTGCTATGAACATGGTGGAGCATGTGTCCTTATTACATGTTGGAGCATCTTCTGGGTATATGCCCTGGAGTGGTATAGCTGGGTTCTCTGGTAGAACTATGTCATCAATGGAGGAAAGGACCTCCGCCCTGTGAAGGTTTTGTACCCCAGTATAGGGGAATGTCAGGGCCAATAAGTGGGAGAGGGTGGGGTGACAGGCATGGGGAGGGGGGAGGCAGCAGAGGTTTGTTCTTGTTGTGTTTGTTTGTTTGTTTGTTTGTTTTTTGGAGGGGAAACTGGGAAAGGAGAAATCATATGACATGTAAATAAAGAAAATATCTAATAAAAAAAAAAAAGATCAAATGGCCCTTCTGGTTTCTGCCTGAAATTTCTTCCTTCCTTCCTTCCTTCCTTCCTTTCTTCCTTTCTTCCTTTCTTTTTTTTCCTTTTTTTTTGAGTGAAAAACCAGTTGGGAGATCTTAAAAAATATCTGTTTCAAGAAAATTTGTTTCCTCCCAAGGGGCTGCAAACCCTTCAGCCCATAGAACCTTTCTCTAACTCCTTCATTGAGGACCATGTACTCAGTTCAACGAATGCCAGTGTAGGGGAATGCCAGGTCCAATAAGTGGGAGAGGGTGGGGTGGCAGGCATGGGGAGGGGGGAAGCAAAAGGGGTTTGTTCTTGTTGTTTTTGTTTGTTTGTTTGTTTTTTGGAGGGGAACCTGGGAAAGGAAAAATTTACATGTAAATAAAGAAAATATCTAATAAAAAAAAGGAAAAAAAAAAAAAAAGAAAATTTGTTTCAAGAAAATTTCCTTTAACTAAGCAAATTAGGTCCTGAAAATCTTCTGATCTGTTTAGAGGGTTAAGCAGGAGAGTGAAGATACCCCCACACCTTTGACTGAAGAATGTCCTCCTCTAATGGGGAAGACCATTTTCTTCACCGGAGTGAGCAGTTCCAGAAAGGATGCAAATCCAGGGAGGGCAGGAACTCTTGCAGCAGTTCGTTGGTGGTGTTTTTTAAATCTATTTCCCCAAGAAACCTCTGATGAAAGGTCAGGAAGTCTTCATTTAGTATCATAAATACAAGGGCAACCTGGTCCAAGTATGTTGCGTACAGCAACCTTCCACTAGGTCTGTCCATTTAAAAGCAAAGATGAGTTGACTCACCTCTCCCAATGGGGGCTGAGGAATGCATCTTTCAAGTCCAAGACAATTAACACCTGTTTCTCTGGAAGAATTAGATTCCTGTGAATCAGAAGTCCCAAATTTCTTCACAGGCAGGAGAGCTATATTCCAGGGTGACTGGCAAGGGTTCCAGAATGCCTACCTCTTTAAGCCAAGCAATATGGACTACAATGTCCTCTTTTGTTTCCAGGGTCACTGGGTATTGTTTAATCTGGACAGGGACAGCGGAACTGGTTAGCTGAGCAATTATAGGAGCTTGGTGTTGGGCCAGTCCTGGGGGGCAGAGGGGAGTAGTTTCTTCTGGCAGAGGGTAAGACCCCTAAATTTTGGTGTGTATCTGTAGTCTAACTGTGTCTCATCATCAGAGAAGGTGATGGTTTATGCAAAGGGTCTTGTCCCAATCAATTCTCTGTTGTTAAACACCCTTTGACCTAACTCCAACAATGGGGATCAACTTATATCTTTAATTTTTTTCTAACTTTTATAACATTTTTTTAATATCTGAGGCCAAAGGAAAAACTTGGTGACAAAGGAAATTTTTTAGCATCTGTCTTTAATCTTTAAAAAAAAAAAAACTAGTAAAAATTGTTTACAGTCTCCTTGGTCAGTGTTGGACAGAAGAGAAAATCCATTCTATACAGGATGCCTTGTCTGGCAGCAATCCCCCACTTGACCCAGGGGTAGTTTTTTTACCTTTTTTTTTTTCTTCAGAGAATGGTGGGTTTTATGAATCATTGGTTGAAAAGAAGACATAAATCATGAAGGAGAAAGAAATGAAACTCTTTTTTCCTTTGCGTTCAGATTTTCCTTCCTCTAGGGCTGCTTAGAGCAAACAGGGAACAGAGAAAATGCTCTCCCTGGGGAGCTATTTTCCCCTCCTAGTATACATTCCACTTAGGAATTCCTTGGTGAGAGGCCCAGCCCCTCCCTGCTTCCTCACAGGTACCAATCCTGACCATAAGCAGAGGCCAAGCAATGAAACAAATAAGTGAGCCAGCTTTAGAAAGGGGACAGGTGAAACAGTTGCTTGTTTTGCTTGTTATGTCTGTTTGTTTGTTTCTCTGAGCAACATGGCAGAGCCAAAAGGATTTGGGTCCCTAACAGGAGAGGACATAGGTCTTAATTCCGGGTTCTTATGCAAGAAAAAGCCACTAGTCAAAACAAGGAAAGAGAGTTAGTAAAGATCTTTTACCAATCTGTGGATTGCCATTTTGTCCTATTGACAGTGTCCTTCTCCTTACAGAAGCTTTTCAATTTTATGAGATCCCTTTTGTCAGTTCTTGATCTTAGAGCAGAAGCCATTGGTGTTCCGTTTAGGAAATCCCCCCCCCCCCCCGTTCCACTGTGTTTAAGGCTCTTTCCAAATTTCTCTTCTAAGAGATTCAGTGTATCTAGTTTTATGTGGAGGTCCTTTATCCACTTGAACTTGAGCTTTGTACAAGGAGATACGAATGGGTCAATTTCTATTCTACACTTAAGTCAACACTTTGAGAAATGTTGTGGAGTATTTACCACAGAAGATTCCTTGGGTGTAAGTTTAAGACAATTGAAAGCCTTCATTAGCCATCTGGCAGCTACACTTGGGTATAGTACAGTCCTGAGCCTTTTTCAGGGTGAACTTTTAAGCAAAAAAAAAAAAAAAAAAAAAAAAAACCAAAACCACTCATGTCTTGGGGTTGAGATACTTAAGTTAACAAGAGCAGTTAGCCAGAAGCAGAAATAGAAAAGCACCCAAGCAAGGTGAGTACATTTAGAGTAGAGACTTTCCCATAACTATGGACTTTGATGGATTAGATCCTTTTTGTTCATTTGTTTTGGCAGGTGTTACTATCTACATTCTGAGTTCTACTTCCATCATGGAGTCAGTTGTGCTAAGGTATGGGCTCCCGATTACACTGATGGATCTAATCTCTTGTTGCCATGTAAAGCTCCACAGCCCTCTATGTGTACTCTGAATAAGGTAAGTAGGGCAAGGAGACCAGGAATTTCCCTCCTCCCCTATTTTCATAAACATTTGGCAATATTTCCCACTACTCTCAAGTTGTTGCTAGGTTATGGAAGTGCATCTAAAAGAAGAGCCATAAAAGGACCATGGCTCTGCATTCCATCTCTTATTCAGGTATTTGCATTCTGGTCTCATACTTCTTGACACAAAGCCTTTCTAATAGAGAAATTTTAGGCCCCAGGGAAGGAGAAAAGGAAAGGTAAATAGAAAAGAGTGTCTCTCAGCATCTCTCTTCAATCATATGCAGCATTATTTAGTCTAGTTATATGTTAATGCTTGCCCTGAATAACTGCAAAGGTTGTATTGTGTCTTGGATTTTAAAAAGTAATGTAACACACAAACCTTTCATCACATTGACTCAGGTGTAACATTGGACAAATTGCTTTGAACAACTGAAGCCACTAAGCAGAATAAATGGGGGAAATGTTTCATTCTACATGAAGGGAGTCTCTGGGAAAAAAGGAGATTTGGACTGTTAAAAGTGACTCAGTTATGTATAGAAAAGACAGACTAAGTAACATTTTTTTTCAGAAATAGTGATGTGAAGTGTTATCTGAATGCCAGTCAATGTACTATTATTCTAATCTTCCTATTAAAAGGTAAAACATAAAAGAAAATATTGCATACTTTTTTCACCTTTGCTTACAGGCAAGGATGCAATTTATTTTTTTAAAGAGCATAAACACTACTAGAATTCTTGAAAATACTGACTTTTAAATTTTTCTTACTTAGCAATAAGGTTTGTTTTGTCAGGGAAAGAACTGCATGCAAAGAAGTGTAAACTAATGCACTTTAAATAATTCCAAAATCTATTCATCATGTCCCCACCTCTGTTAGTCAGGGGCAGCAGCGGACAACATCAGCTTCATTATTAGCTCTACTTAGAATGTTAAAGATTGACTCAGGTGGGATCTTAAAATCTAGAATTATGTTTTTCTTACAAATCTCAGGTGTTTTATATGGTGTCCACTCACTGCTACTAAATAAGTTCCTTTCTATTTCCATTTTACCCCTGAAGATCCAGATGTGCAGAGAATCTAAAACCAAGAACAACAAGTTCTGTGAGAACCTCCAGGCATACCTGGACCAGTCGAGCCTTTAAAATATCTCTCTGAGTTGCCATTTCTTTGTTTATCACCACCTCTCTCTCTCTCTCTCTCTCTCTCTCTCTCTCTCTCTCTCTCTCTCTCTCACACACACACACACACACACACACACACACACACACATACTTCTTTTTCAGCCCTCTGTGCATGTTTTTGTCTAATTTTGAGTGTTAATTTTATCAAATTATTTTCATCCACAATGTAGATGTGTCTGAAGTACCCTTTGCTATATCAAGAAGATACTGTAGTTCAAAATTACTTTGGGCTAACCATCTCCATCATGCAGTATACATAAATCAAAATATTATAATATCACATGGAGGAGCAAAGATGGGCATGATAAAGAAAAAGCTTTTGGGCACATTGATTTCCTTAGAGAGGGAACATGAATTCATGAAACCTCATTGACTCAGACTTGACTAAGTTTGGATTTGTGATTATTCAGAAGAATTACCAAACTATAGCTCTCTGGGAAACCGCACACTCTCCACAGACCACACAAATGCTCATGCTCAGGTACTTTGAAAAGTAGCATTTTCTTCTTTTCTGTTACTTATCTCTTCTCCTTGTCAGTTGCAGGCCACAGTCTGGAAGTTCTGTCCCTGGGATCCACGGTGTTTCTTTGAACTTGGCATCTTCTCAAGATGAACTTCTTCTATCTGGAATGTTTTGCTCCTCATCAGCAGCTCAGCTGGTTCTTTTCATCACTCTTAACTATTCCTCAGTCCAGAGTCCTCCGCCCACCAGTCTGTCACACTACTCTTATAATTAAAGCACTTTCTACTGATGCTGTCCCTGTTTTGTTTGTTTATTTTTGAGATTATAATCCAATTACATTTTTCCCTACCCTTTCATCCCTGAAAACTCTCCCATATGCACTCCCTTTCTCCTTCAAATACCTGGTCTCTTTTTTCACTAATTTCTATCACATGCATATATGTATTTGTATATACATATATATTTAAGATATTATTTATTGTCTATCTCTCCTCTTCTATTACACTACTATCTCCCACACATTGCTACTTAATGTAATCTCCTTAAGGCTTAGAACAGTGGATGGGGCATGGGCTTCTGTAAGGCAAAGGACACTGTCAACAGGACAAAACTGGAAACTGCAGATTGGGAAAGGATCCTTACCAAATCTACATCCAATAGAGGGCTAATATCCAAAATATTCAAAGAACTCAGGAGATTAAACTCTAGAAAATCAAACACTATTAAAAATGAGGTACAAAACTAAACAAATGATTCTCAGATGAGGAATATTGAGTGGCTGAGAAGTACTGAAAGAACTGTTCAACATCTTTAGTCATCAGGAAAATGCAAATCAAAACTACCCTGAGATTCCACCTCACACCATTCAGAATGGCTAAGATCCAAAGCTCAGGTGACAGCAGATCTGATGAGGATGTGGAGAAAGAGGAACACTCCTCCATTGCTGGTAGGATTGCAAGTTGGTACAGTCACACTGGAAACCAGTCTGGTGGTTCCTCATAAAATTGGACATAGTATTACCTGAGGACCCAGTTATACCACTACTGGGCATATACCCAAAAGATGCTCCAATATATAACAAGGACATATGTTCCACTATTTTATTTATAACAATTTTATTTATAATAGGCAGAAACTAGGAAACACCCCAGATGTCCCTCAAAAGGAATGAATACGGAAAATGTGGTACATTGACACTATGGAGTACTGCTCAGCTATTAAAAACAATGACTTCATAAAATTCACAGGCAAATGGGTGGAACTAGAAAACATCATTCTGAGTGAGGTAACCCAGTCACAAGAACATACAAGGTATCTACTCACTGATAAGTGGATATTAGGCTAAAAGTTCAGGATACCCACAATAAAACTCACAGACCATATAAAGTTCAAGAAGAAGGAAGACCAAAGTGTGGACGCTTCAGCCCTTCTTAGAAGGAGAAACAAATACTCACAGGAGGTAGACGGTGGGAAGGACTCAGGAGGAAGAAAAGAGGGGGAGGGGGAAAAGGGAGGCCAGTATCATGTATGGGAGGAGACCAGGATGACATACAGAGGAACAGGAATTTGAACAGAGGTATGTAGCAATGGACGATGGAGAACTAGGGGTAGACGCTAGAAAGTCCCAGATGCTAGGAAAGTAAGAGGCTCCCAGGACCTAATGGGGGAGAAATTAGCTGAAATGCTCAAGAGAGCCTGATATAGCTGTCTCTTAAGAGGCTCTGCCAGAGCCTGACAAATACAGATGTGGATGCTGTCAGTCAACCATTGGACTAAGCAAAGGGACCCCAATATAGGAGTTACTATATTGACAGGAAGGGGAAGGAAGGACAGAAGGAGCTGAAGGGGTTTGCAACCTCATAGAAAGAACAACAATATCAACCAACCAGACCCCCCAGAGCTCCCAGAGATTAAGCCACCAACTAAGTAGTACACATGAAGGGGCCCATGGCTCCAGCTGTTTAGGTAGCAGACAGATGGCCTTATCTGGCATCAATGGGAAGAGAGGCCCTTGAGCCTGTGAAGCCAAGTCAATAAGGTAGGAGTGGGTGGGTGGGGGAGCACCCTCATAGAAGCAGGGGGAGGAGGGATGGAGTAGGGGATTTCCAGAAGGGAAACCAGGAAAAGGGATATCATTTGAAATGTAAATAAATAAAATATCCACTAAAATAAACAAACAAAAAAGCAAATAAACAAATAAATATAAATAAAGACTGCCTCAGGGACCAGTTATATCCCAAGTAGTCTCTCTTTTGTTTCAATGATAGCTGTCATGACAAAATTGTGATTTAATTATTTGAATAAAAGAGTTGTTTTTTTCCTAAGAGTCATAGAAGAGGTAGTTCCAAAATTAAGATGCTTAACAGGCCTGATTTCTTCTGAGACTTTTTTTCTTGGCTTATAGACATCTTGTTCATGTTGTATCCTTACAAGTTCCTTCTCTGGTGTGTATACATTCCACTATCATTGTTTTTTATAAAGACACCAGTTATCGTGTATTAGAGCACCACCCTAATGACCTCTTTTAATTAGTTAATTTTTAAAAGATCTTATCTCCAAATATGATCACAGTTTGAAGTCCCAGAGGTGAGAATTTCAATATTTGAATTTCATGGACACAGTTTAAGCCATACTATTCAATATTTCTAACAGAGTAACAATAGTTTCTAGGAACATGTAGCAAGTAGCTTAAAATTATCTAATATTTGCAAAATTTGTACAGTGTATCAGTAAGTAGCAGCTGACTATTGGATTGGACTAGGATACGTAAGGAGTACAATGCTGTAAAAGCTTTAAAGATTTGATTTTTTTTTTGTTTGTTTAAAAAAAAAAAAGCCAATAGGTCCATGGTTTAAGGCTCAGGAGGTGGAACCTGAGACCATTTTTGAAATTGCCAAAGTGATATGCCCTGGTTATAAACACAGGATTGAAAATCAGAATTTGTACTTCTGTTTCCCCCTTGTAATATTAAAATGATAGCATCTGTCTGTAGGATTACTTTAACCGATAAAATAATCATGCCAAACGCTCTAGATACTCCAAATAAGAATTCTATGGTCAATTATGTGTACACACAAGTCCCTGGGATATTATACACAGCTTCTAACATTACTCCGTCAGTTGATCATAAATGACTTAAAACAAGAAAAAGAATACATTTAGATTTCTTACTGTCAGTAAATCACAGACCATACTTCCTAGCTCCTTGGGATTTCATCTTGTCCAGTTATTACACTAGACATGTTAAAATAACACTTCTGTTCTCACCAGAAAATCATTGTAACTGTGAGTATAGTGTTTTGTCTGACTATTATCTATCATATTACTAAATTTGCCAATTTTCTATTAAAATCAGAAGAGACATATAATCGTTAACATAAAGTAATGAAACAGATTTGACTGAGCAGTACAGAATAATCATGATTATTCTCAATGTATTCTCAGTGACAATATCAAAACATACAGAGGTACCCATGTTTTCATATGTTAAAATATTTTGTTATTTACATTTTTACCAATGATGTGTCTTATCTTTGGAAAAAATATATTTCATTCTTCATTATAACATATAACAAGGTAGAAGAAATGTCCTGGATTTTATTTTTAAGCAGAAGTCTCAATCAACAGCACCAGTAGCAGCCACTGTTTATCTTTACTTAATAAGGGCAAAGCAGCAGATTTGCTACAAAGATCAAACTCCAGTAAGTCTTATCCCACCAACATTCCCATACATTTCAGAATAGTTTCTCCATGCTGAGAAATGTTGTGACTTGGTAGAAATACTAAGCCAGATTGTTATCCTAATCCTCCCACCATCTAGCAGTGCAAACACATTCAAGCATTTGAACCACATTTCTACCACTATATGTGACTTAGAATATCTGCTCGTCATCATCATCATCATCATCATCATCATCATCATCATCATCATCATCAACAACAACAACAACAACAAAATATTCTTGTGGCTTTAGTGGAATTGCAGAACACATCTGCAAAACAACCAATGTAGACAATGTGTGGTCCCCTCTCACCTCCTTCAGAAACTTGTCCTCAACAAGTCTTGTAGGACAAATACAAGCATCCTTGGTTCAATAGCCAAAGACGAATGGACTCTTCTAAACAACAAAGCTAAAATAGAAGGTAGAACCAACACATCTTTTGTCCTCTTGAAGTGTAGATTCTAGAAGGAAAATCAAAGAAGGTTAAACATGAAACAATACATGGATGTGTGTGTGTGTGTGTGTGTGTGTGTGTGTGTGTGTGTGTGTGTGTGGTGTGTGCTCTGCAGGGCACTGTGGGTTGTGAGGGTAAGATTTTGGAGGGAGTTATTCCCAAGATAAGGCCTGATAGAAGTTCTCAAAGTGATATTCACTGGATGGGCTGACTCCTGGAAGATGAAATCTGACTGGTGAACTGGGTGAGCCCAGAACTCACAAAGTATACTTCCCTTCATTCAGTGTGTCACATTTGATCTTTACCAATCCTCAGGTGAATGAAGAGATCAGAACTCCAGCATACAGAAAGGGGGTCTGTGTAAGATCATGTGGGCACTGAGTTAGCAAACAGTACTCTGATTTCCCCCTACCTCTGACACTGAGCAATGATACAATGGAGTATTTTGCTGTTATTTTTATTTTTCTATAACTATACTTGTATTTATGAGATGTGTCTCATAGAATTGAAATTCTAACTTAGACCTAGTCAAGTATTGGATCTTGGGCACATATAACACTTAGAAAGAATGTCTACTACAACATACACACACACACACACACACACACACACACACACACACATACATTGGAGCAAATTTGCAAATCCCATGCTTAAAACCAAACTTCTGTTTTATGATTTTAAATAATCTCAGTTAATTAGTGGTCTGAGTCCAAGCGGTCCAAGAACTGAAGTTTAGACACATTAAAGCCCTTAGAGAGCTTCAGAGTCCAAGGTTTGGTTTCATTTCTACAAAGTGCTAAGAGGCATACGGTATGTAGAATTGGCTCCACTACCAGACACATGAGATCTCTCTTCTCACAATAATATAACGGAGGAGTAGAAAGCTAGACCAAAGAATCAGAAACACGTGTGAAGACTAGAAACTGAACTTGGAATGTGGCTCCCTTGTGTGATGCCAGTTCACTGGATCATTGAGAGCTGGGAGTAATACAAGATGATTTAAACAATAACAACAATAAACAAACAAAAAAAGAAAAATTACCAGGTTTCCCTCTCAAGTTTACATTTGATTTTTATATTTGGCAAACCCAACAGAGTTAAGTAGTCAAACCTATTCCTAGAAATGTGAAATGGATCCACATGCGTTCTGCCTCATTTTTGTTACCTGACTTCAAGGTATAATGTTCTGGAAAAACTAAAGTTTCATTTTATTAAACTAATGTTGGCACTTTCTGGGAAACTCTGGTCTCATGGAGTTACTGTGTAACTTTTAGACACAGCCTTGGCATAATTGCTCTGTTTTCATTTAGAGTAATCTAATCCTGGGAGTTAAATTAAACCCTTTTAGTAGTCTATTAACTTTCTCTCACCCCAAGGGGACATGTGTTCAATTTTCTTTATGTGTTCCAAGAAAGAAAATTTAGAACAGGCCAGCAAGCTTCTGAGACCCTAATGGTGACCAGGGAAGAGTTTTCACCAGCTTACAATGCTGGTTTAATTCATTCCAAATGTAGACTTGATCCATCAGCCAGTTCTCTCTCTGCAAATATAGACTGGTGCACTATCTTATGTTCTCTCTCTCTCTCTCTCTCTCTCTCTCTTTCTCTCTCACTCACTCTCTCTCACCTCTTATCCCTCCCTCTCTCTCCCTCCTCCTTTTGGTTTCTATCATACAAATAGAAGCAAGCACTGCCCTTTACTCTCCCTCAGTATGCAAACAAGCCTGGGTAATTTCCTTTTATTCTCTGGTCTTCCTTACAGAATCCCATTCTTCTCACTAAATCTATCCCAGGGTTTTTCTCAGAGTACTCTCTTTGCAGTTGCTTATTGGAAGACCTTGATATTAAGGTCACAATCCACTATGTCCAGATAGCTTTCAGAGCTCAGCTCAAAGTGGAGGACTCCCTTTTTCATCGAGGGCTTCTTCTTCTCTGCTTGACCTTGTCTGACAAGTATGAATCCACATTATCTACCCCTGGAAAGTCATCTAGTCCATGGACAATTTACAGGTTCAACTTCTCTCTCAATATGAACCTGCCCCGAAAGCACCTGGAATTGTTCTTCGTGTAAATGAAGCATTCCCAGCCTCTGCCACAGCCAATAATGTACTCTCACCCTGAAAACCCCTACCAAATCCCCAAGGTTCATATAGCCCTTGTTCACCCCACATAAAGAGAACAAGCTGTTTTGCTGAATACTGTTTAGGAGAGCTGTAACACTGAAATCCTTAGAAAAAGTCTTCCACTTCCACCCCATTCCAGCTCCCCTCCACCTAACCCACCACCCGCCACATAGCATGCACAGCCAGCCAAAGAGTCTACTGACCCACCCATTCTGGGCTCCATTTTCCTGCCTGGTGTTCAGCTGTGCCTGGACACCCAGAGGGAGGAAATCGAAACCAGAATCACAGTGGCTGACTTATCTTTCTCCACATTAGTCGGCAGACAATCTGACCACTGGGGCTGTATCTCTAATAGGCCTCTATATCACACCTGGCAATGTACTAGGTGTCCAGTATGCTCCCAATATATTTTTCTTAAACAAGTAAGTGAATGAGTTGAACACATTAAGTTTCAGTGCTATCCTTCACAATCATGGGAAACATACTATTTTAGGGATTCTATCGTTATGAAGAGACACATGTCCATAGAAATACTTATACAGGAAAATATTTAATTAGAGGCTGGCTTACACTTCAGAGGTTTAGTCTGTTGTCAACATGGCAGGAAGCATGGTAGCATGTAGGGAGGCATAGTGCTGGAACGAGCTTTGAGTTCTAAATCTGGATCTGAAGGCAGCAAAAAGAGAGACTGACACTGGGTTTGGCTTGAGTCTCTGAGACCTTAAAAGCCCACCTCCACAATGATGCACTTCCTCGAACAAAACCACCCACACCTGTTCCAACAAGGACACATCTCCTAATACGGTCACACCCTTATGAGCTTAAGGAGGACACTTTTATTCAAACAACCACATTCTACTCCCTGGTTCCCATTAGGCCAATAGCCATATCATAATGCAAATGTAAATTCAGTTCATCTTCAATAATCCCCATAATCTCTCACAGTCTCAACAATGTTTGAAAGTTCGAAGTTCAAAGTCTCTTCTGAGACTCCTGCAATCTCTTAACTGTAAAATCAAAACGAAAAGCAGAATACAGTTCTCACATGTAATAGCACAAGATGTACATTACCCAGTGAGGAAATATCAGACCAAAACAGTACTGAAAACCAGCTAGGCAAACTCCATATTCTGCATATCCAGTCTGACATAAAAGTACTCTTCCAACTTCTTTCAGCTTTGTGGACTGCAACACATTTCTGTCACTTGGGCTGGTTTCCCTCCTTGCTAACAGCTCTTCTCAGCAGGTATTCCAAATCTCTAGCATCTCCAGTATTTTGGGGGTCTACAAGAAAATCTGGGGTTCCCCTTCACAGATTCAGTCAGTGGACTCTCTAGACCTCCATGAGGGACACTGCTGCCAAAGAGCTGGCATCAGCAGCTTTCCTTAGCTTTGAAGAGAGATTCCATAAGTCCTTTCTTCTCTTCTTGACTCTAAAGCCAGAACCATGTGGCCAAATTCCCAATTTCTTCTGCTTGTTGGCTCTGAAACATGGCCTTTTTTTTTTCAATTTCATCTTCACCAGCTTTCTGGTTTTGAGGGTTTGCTTCACTACCTAATCTTGGCTATCTTGAAACTTACTCTGTAGACCACGCTAGCCACGAACTTAGAGATCGACCTGCTTCTGCCTTCATAGCGCTGGCGTTAAAGGTGTGCATCACCTCACCTGGTTTTAATTCCTCTTCCCTTTTCACAGTTTAATTCCTTATTAAAAGTTGGAAACTTGGCTGGGTGGGGTCTTGCTCTGAGGTCACCTCTTCCTTTATTCCACTTCACATCAGGCTTTTTAAAAATCTGTTCACACTTCCAGGTGTTCCTTTTCTCGTCCAAGTGTACATGTATTCTTTCTTGCTCAGCTTGATCCTTTTCATTATGGACCTGCATTCCACTGGCCACCAATAGCCACACAACATAGTCAATGCTTGTGGTTTTTGGTTTGTTTGTTTGTTTGTTTAAATGTCTTTTGCCAAAGCTTTTAATCCATAATACTTTAGTTTAGACCCAGGCAGATTTCTTTGGACAAGGGCAGAAAACAACCACATTCTTCACCAAAACATCACAAGAATGATCTCTAGGTCATATATTAATATTCTTCTCCTTGAAACCTCTTGCACCAGGCCCTCACAGTTCAAATTACCCTCACTACCACTGTCATCCAGGCACCTACTACTATGGCCCACTAATGCCCTCTGAAAGTGTCCAGTTGCTTTTCTAGTCCCAAATCCAAGTATTTCACATTCCTCCTATTAAAAGCATAGTCCTACCTATCAGAGCATTACTCCAATTCTGATACCAACTTCTGTCTTAGTGTTTCTATTGCTGTGAAGAGATAAGATGACCACAGAAACTCTTATAAAGGAAACCATTTAATTAGAGGTTGCTTAAAGTTACAAAGTTTTAGTCCATTATCTTCATGGTAGTAACCTGGCAGTGTGAAGGGAGACATGGTACTGGAATAGAAGCTGAGAGTTCTTCATCTTGACCACAGATAGCAGGAAGAAACAGTGACTCATTGGCAAGAGTTGAGCGTCTGAGATTTCAAAGCCTGCCCTACAGTGATGCACTTCCTCCAACAATGCCACACCTACCCCAGGAAGGCCATATCTCCTAATAGTGCCACTCCCAGCAGGACTGTGAGGGCTATTTATAGTCAAACCACCATATATACTAACATCAATTCCATGAATATTATATATCAAGAAAAAAGTCATTCATTTTCCCAATTAAAAAAAAAAAACTGTTAGAACATGAAATTGTTCTCCTTAACTTTCCATAATAAGCAATTTAGACAAACACATACATACACACAAATATACACACATATTTAAATTAACTATATTTAATACTGTGCTTTCCTTAAGTATTGATAAATAATTTACAAGCAATATAATTATTACGTGAAAGATTAGATAGATGACATTATCATTATTTCTCCTCAACTCTATATTACATATAATATTCATTTCACAGAATCAAAAGGAAGATACATATTTCTAACTCCTAGTTGAAATGAATCTGCAAAAAAAATACATAGTTAACCAAAGGATATAAGAAGTCAAAGAAAATTCAAAACTTGGAATGAGCACTAAAAGACTATCTTTGTTACAAATGCCCTAAAACATAACAGGGGAAATACCACATAATAATTTAGACCTTAGTACTAGTTTGGAAAATCAAACTTCTTTGAATACTGCTGCATTTCCCTCATGAGGCCATCAGTTGTTAGGAACTAAGTCAGCCTATGGTTTACCTCCCAAGGTCTCTCCCTAGTGTCTGTTATCACTGGCTACAGAAACAGCATTAGAAGGCCACTGTGAAATCAAGAATTCAGACAATCTGAAACTGCTTGTGTCAGCCTTTTCTTCAGGGTGAAAATAATATTCAATGACTTTCAGCATGTGTTTACCACATCTGCACCCATTTTGGGTCAATCATAAAAAAAAAAAAAAAAAAAAACTGCTGGAAAGAAATGTGCTATCCATTCAAAAGTAAAACAGGAAAAGCCAGCTGCATGCCAACCCTGCGAATGGCACTGATGAGCTCTGTGGATGGCAGAAAAAGCTGCTTCAGGAAAAGAAGCTCAAACTTCTGAGTGTGAAAAGGCTGAGAACGGGGATGGGATAAAAGTGCCTGTCCACCATCCAAGGCAGCTCCCAGGAGTTCAGCAAGGGCATTTTCCTTCTGGTCCCAAGATATACACAGAGCAGGGCTTCTTTCCCAAGAGTGACCATCAGAGGGTTGATGTGACTGTTACCATTTCTTTAACTTCATTATTGAAGGAAATACAGACATGCGGAGAAAATCACTCACTTTGGTTCCCATGGATGGTTAATACCTCATCTGTAATTCCCTACAGCCATCTTTTAAACTTCTTTCCAAAGAATTTATGTCAATTATTTCTACCACAGAATGATTGTTATATATGCTGAGAAAGAGGTTTGATGAAGCAAGACAAGACCCAAGAGATAGTCTAGAAAGTTCCATAGCTTATTCAAGTTGTTTAATGGCTTAAGTTTTCTCTAAATGCACAAGTGGACCAAGACATAATTATCCCAGAAAAGGTCAGATTTCATTGCCTGTATGCGTTTCAGGATATCTATCTCTCAGAACTATGAGGAAGACAGATGAGTCCCAAGATTCATGGGTACAAATGATAAACCGCACTGGGTCTGCAGAGGACAACCTTCTCTGTTCTTTGCACATAAAGTCAGAATTCCAGATTTGATCTAACAGGAATGAGTTACTTTTTCTTCCCTGAGGTCACAAAGAGCATACCTCAGCGCTTATTTTCCTTGGGTTGGGCCTTGTTAATGAGGAGAGTGAGAAGGATATCTACATGCAAAAAGTAAATACTATGTATTTACATACATAGTAAAATATAATGACAGAAATGATCATTAGTACTACCATTTTAGGCACCTTAAATATATGTGTTCATGTAGTCCTAAAAATAACTCTATAGAGTAATTGTCATTATCAGATGAGAAAATGATATGTAAGAATAATAACTAACCCAGGGTTATACTGTTAACTGCATGGCAAAAGTCAGGATTCAACACTTCAAATCTATATGTTTCTAATGCTTTGTTAGGAAGAATAAGCCCTTTTGAAGCTAGATAAAGAAAACCATTTTTGCCAATAAATACATTTGAATAAATATAGCTATACATAATTATGCACAGATATGTATATATACATATATAAACCCTTTTATATGCCCATGTGGATATAAATGTATATGTGTTCCAGTATCTCCAAAACTGTTAAGGCTTTATCATAAAAAGTAGTCAAAGTTCCTGGATAAATTTTAGTGAAGTATATAAATCTTGTTATCTGTATATTTTTAGGGAAGATTAACAGTTCTACTCACAAAGTTTTAGTGATGATTGAATAATAAATATGGTTATGGTTTATAAACCATCAAGTACCATAAACATAGGGAATATTCTTTTCTGAAGAGTTCTTAAAAACATGGTTTAATATAAAGCTTGGCAAATACACATAAGGTTCAAAAACATGTATAATTCTTGTAAACAATGAAGTGAACACCCTTTCCAAATATTCTTTACATTACTCAATCTAGAACTATTTACTGAACCCAATGCCTTGTGACCACATGTCTGGACAGGTACTTGTCCCTGAGCTAATTTGGGGTAATCAGTTTCTTGTCTCTAAGTCATTTGTTTCTAACTCTAGAGTGGGTATAAAGAAGTGGGTATATCCTGAAGCCTAAGCTCTCCCTGGTCAGCATATGTGGTCTGTGCTCATTCTTACCCCTCTGTACTGGCTTAGGACAAAACTGCTCCCTGAATTCTCCTGTCCAAATCTCCAGTTTTGTACGGGGAAAACAGATGTCCATGGTCTATCAACAAATCTGTCTACACAGCTAACAGTATGAAGTAAAAATATAGGGTGAAAGTTGTCTACACCTGATTTCTATCATTGATGCTAACAAAGCTTATAGTTTAAAATATTAACTGTAAAGGACTTAGCCTTTTAAGGGCTAACTTGCATTTTCTTAAAGTCTACTTAAGATTATGTACTAATCCTGTAAAACAGTGGGAAAATGATAAGAAACTAACTTGTTAGAATGACTTTGAAAAAAATTATCTGCTACTTCTAAAAAATAGGACTGACGAGGTCTAGGAAGAGAGTTCAATTGGTAAAATGCTTCATTGTAAGCCTAAGGACCTTAGTCCAATATTCAGAACCACATTTTCAAAACCAGACATGAACCAAGGAATGGCTCAGTAGATAAGAGTGCTTACTCTTCAGCTTGATGATTGGAGTTTAACTTTTGGAACACATGTTGTAGAAGGAGAGAAACAATTCTCAAAAGTTGTTCTCTACCCATTCCCCTTCCCCCCAGACACCATGTCAGTTGTCAAACTTGTTAATTAACTAGTTATTTATTATTATGTAACAGTTTCCTTTGAGATTAAAACAGACCATCCTGCAGGGGAACTCATTAAACAGGAAAGTAAACAACTCTAAATAATTTCAGGAAGTCCCTGAAACTGACCAGATTCACTAAGCCCACCCTTACCAGAGGAAGTGAAAAATGCTGAGAGTCCCTCTCTGAGGACCAATTCTAAGCTGCAATAAAGACACAGACCAGATTTGCTGCCTGGTTGAAGCAGAAACTAGCTGGGCTGCCTGGAAGAGTTTAGGTCAGTGTCACTTGATAAGAACAATGCAACTTGTTGAGCTGGTTATAGGCTGAACAGAGTTTACATCCCTAGCTTTTGTGAGCTATCACCCCTGCTGGCTTAAGCCTTCATAATGCAGCTGTCTTTGAGTGATTGCTGCTCCTCTAAGCAACTCCTCACCCATATTCCTGTAAGTAACCTCATTTAAAACTCATAGTTTACCAAGTAAGACTGTGGTAGTATCCATACTCTGTTCTGTTATGGGCTCCATATTTGGAGTGAATAGATGGGTATGTTGTGTTTCCCTAGGAAAAGTTATTTTTTTTTCCATACAACAATTACCCAGGCATAGTGGGATGAGTTTGTAATCTCAGCACTGGAAAGGTAGAGACAATCGGGTCTCTAGGGTTTCCTGGCCAACCTGCTTGGCCTCCTTGTCAAGGATATTTCTTGTGACTTGCCAGTGAGTATCTTTACAGAGAAGAGCAATGGATCCCATTAAAAACTCTAGGTCTATTCTAATAGCTTAGGCCAAAAAAGATGTCCTGAGAGCTGTGCCTGTAGTAAGAAGACCTATCTCATTTCAGCAGCAGGTTCCACGGAGATCCTTATCTAGATGCATGTAGTATGATTAGTCAGTTGGGATATGCTTCTTTAGATGGTTGCTTGTTTGTTTTTATTTCTTATACTACTGTCTACATTTCTTATTAATTGCAATCAAAGCTCTGATATATGCAGTTTTATAATCAGATTGTCAGTAAAATAAAGAAAAATTTCTTCTTCCTCTAGCTTTGGGAGCAAGCCTTTTAAACTTCTACTTTACAGTACATGCCATTTTGCTTTAACCAAATAATATTCAAGACTTTGAGGGTGACCTTTGACAAATACTGATCTGACACATAAAGCCACTCATCTAGACAGCAGATCAACAGCTTAAATTCCCAGAAGTCAGCACCCATGCCAAAGACACTGGGGACTTCCCTCAGGCATCTGTATTGTCTCCAGGGGCATTTATTTGAAAAACATGACTCTCTCACTTTGAAAGTCTTTCCAGTTGTTTCACAGCAAAGACCAAACTATGGCAAACTGAGAGGAAACCTTTCACAAATTCAATTTTGGAAAACTTCTGTAGTCCTGGATGTCTTTAAGACCCTCCAAAGAAAGGAAAATTTTCAAAATATGAAACTTTTTTCTTTAGTGTGGTTTTCAATAAAACTGAAAACCAAGGCAGGTTGCTTAGAGATGACGTGGATCATTTTCCAAAAGGCAGAAATATTCATTTTAGATAGAATTAGCCCAAGTATGTCTCATGAAGCTTGAGGTCCTAGTGATCTTCACCTCTGACAAAGGAGTCACCTTCAACACCCATAATAACTGGAACACTGGGATCCACAATGCTCAAGGCCAATTCTGTGATATACCTGTGTCATATATATATATATACACACACACACACACACACACACA
>JADRCD010193350.1:0-15842 GCA_019843815.1 Montemys delectorum
ATTTGTGTTTATGGCATCATCCTTATATTCAAATGATGTTTTGACGGAGAGTAAGTTCTAAGCTGGTAGACTTCTCTGCTCTCAATTCTTTAAGGATGTTCTGGCATTGTCTCCCCACTTGCATTATTACCTCTCCAAAAGTCTGTTGCCATTGCTATCTTTGTTCTGGGTGCATGCCCTGCCTTATTCCAATACTATTTTCATTCACTGTTTTGAAGTGTTTCACTGTTCACTTGATATAGCAGTTTTCTTCATGTTTTTGATAGTTCTTTTTATCTTTGAAAATAGTATATATGCATACAGTATGTTTTGCTCAAATCTAGCTCTAGTCCCCCCCCTACAATTTCCAAAACTGTGAGTTTATGCTTTCCCCAAATTTATAAAAATCTTGGTCATTCTGTCTTCAATTTTATTTTTTTCTTCCTTCTCTTTGTCTCTGTCTCTGTCTCTGTGTCTCTGTCTCTGTGTCTGCCTCTCTGTCTCTCTCTGTGTCTCTGTTCCTGTCTCTCTATCTCTCTGTCTCTGTTCTGTCTCAGTCTCTCTCTCTCTCTTTCTCTCTCTTTGGTTTTTAGAGATAGGGTTTCTCTGTGTAATCCTGGCTGTCCTGGAACTCACTCTGTAGAACAGGCTGGCCTCGAACTCAGAAATCTGCCTGCCTTTGCCTCCCAAGTACTGGGATTAAAGACATGCGCTACCACTGCCCGATTCCTTCTCTCTTTTCCAAACTGGACTTTGACATGTGCTTGGTCCCTTTCTTTCCATTGTCCCATGTTAATATTTCCTCCTTTTCTTCTCCTCCCCTGCTCATCTTCCTCTTCTTCCTCTTTATCTTTCCTTTCTACTACAACTCACATCTCTAAAAGTTTTGTTTACATGCTTTCATACCTCCCATGTCTCTACGTAACTCTTTAAATACACAGAATACAGTTATAATAGCTGTTTTAATTTCCCTTTTGTAAATTCAACATCTGTGTTAGTTATAGCTTGGTTTTGGTTGATTGGCTTCTCATTATAGGCAATATCTGCCTGTTCTGATGTGTGCAACGTTATTGGATGTTATGTTGGGTGGTAGTTGTTTTCATATTTCATAGTTATTGAACTTACTGAGGCAAGGTCCTTGTGAGTGAATGCTCAGCGCCCCATAATTTATGTGTCTACTAATCTGTGGGACAGAATCTGCTCTGTTCCCAGTCCTGCACATTGTCTGATGTTGTTACATTGTGTGACTTCTGCTGATTATCTTGAGCCAGGTAGTTGCCTCACAGGCTGTACTCTGATCAGCCCATGAAGAATAAGTTGTTGCCTCTGTAATTTTCTGTTTTCAATCTCTGGCAATCTGTCTCATGAACTGAAGCCTCCTTGATCTTCCCTTATATTTGCTATGTCTTTTTATATCTGGGTGTTAAACTCTTCCTGACATAGAATTCATCAGAGAAACAGAACCATGTTCTTTTTAAAAATATATTTGCGGGTGTGATTATGAAGGTTTTAAGGCTGCAATCTGTCACCAGATAGAAAAACCCAGAAACTAAAGTCACAGATTGGTATCAACCATGATATGTTGGCTGTATTTGTACTTTTTTTTTTATATGATCATTTGTTCTAATTGCCATCTCGACACAGTCTAGAACAGTCTGGCAAGGGTCTCAATAAGGGATTATCTAAATGAGGTTAGCCTGTTTATAGACCTATGATGATTTATCTTTATTAATTTAATTGAGGTTGGAAGACCTGCCCACAGTGGGTGTCACCATTCCCTAATAAGAGACTGAAATTGTATGATGGTGGAAAAGCAAGAAGAACATCCCCTTGTATGTATTAATTAATTCATTACTCTCTGCTCTTGACTCAGGATGAATAGTTGCTTCACATTCCTTTTGCTGTGGCTTTTCCACTCCTATAGCATTGTGAGCTGAAATAAGCTCTTTCCCCACTAACTTGCTTTGACAGAGTATTTTATCACACCAACAGCAAATGAAACGAAAGACAGTTGGGCAAGATCAGCCTTTTGTTCTCTTGAGGCATTCTACTGACTGGATGGAGATTATCCACAGTGTGAAGGGCAATGTACTTTACTCAGAATCTTCCAATAAAAAAGTTAATCCTATCCCAAAACAGCATTGCAGAAACACTCAGAATAACATTTAAGCAAATATTGGGTACCCTGGGTACTACAAGTTGGCTGAGTTGACACAAAATTAACTACCACACTCCCCTTACACTGCAATCTGATATTTTCTTGAGGTGGGCATCCAGGGAATTCCAGGGATGAGTTGATTAGCTTTTTAAAATTCAAAGGCTAATCACATATTTGTTTCTCGATATTTAGTGTCTTGTATCATAGTGTACATGCGTAATATACACACATCTATCTATCTATCTATCTATCTATCTATCTATCTATCTATCCTCTATCTGTCTACATCTATCTATGTATGTGTTGAAGTATCTATGTATCTATGTGTGTATGTATGTATGTATGTATCTATCTATCTATCTATCTATCTATCTATCTATCTATCTATCTGTCATCTATCATCTATCTGTCTATCTATCACCTCTATCTATCATCCCACTACTTATCTTCCTGTTGATTTTTCTTTTGCTGTTTCAGTTAAAAACAAAAACCTAATCTTTTTCATTTTATGCTATCTCATTTGGACACAACAAAACATCTGATATTACTTTGGACAGATTTTTATATATTATACTGACTCCAGATTCTTTATTCTTTTCCTATACATGCATAATCTGTTGTTGATCTTATTCAACTAATTAAATTTCAGGAATTTTAGTTGTTGTCTCTAGAATCCCAGCTTGGGATTTTAAAAGCACATTCCATGTGTTAAACATAGATTTTCACTCTTTAATTCCTTGAACGTAGGAAAAGTGATAATAATTGTTTTAATTGCTTACCTACTATTTGCATCTTCTCTGTCAGATCTTGATCACTTTCTGTTGATTGAATTTCTCTTCATTGTGGGACACATTTATCTATGTGTCATGTCAGGCACTTTTGGATGGGATGCTAAGCATTCAGAATGTTGTCTTTGTGTGACTCATGTTACCTGGTTTTCCTAAGAGCAATTTTGAGCTTGGATTGTAGAGGTTGTATTACTCCAAAGTAGTTAAATACTTTGCGATTTTGCTTTCATTTTTTATTAAGTGGAACCTACGAAATCTTGGTCTAATTTTGTTCCATGGCAGAAACTAATCTTCATGAAGCATCTGCCTCATGGCCTATCAGTTATTAGGTTTTCTACTCTGCATGGTGGGAACAGGCTTATTCTTGACCCTCTAGAAGGGAAAGGAGTCCTTTTAATATCGTCATATGATTTTATTCATAATCAGACCACTTTCCTCATACACAGTTATAGGTGACTACTAGGGTAAGAACTTCAAGAGAACCCAGTGGGTTATATGTGCTCTGTACCCCATGAGGCCTTTTCTACTTCTTCAACACTCTGTCCTGAGAATACCAGTTGCTTTAGCATATCCACATTCCAGCTTGATTTCTCAGTGCAAAGAGATTGTTCTCTCTGGGCTGCATCTCCTATGTGGCGATCTGGACACTCTTTCTACACAACAGTCTGAGGAAATCACGCAACGTAACTCCTTTGCCTCCTGTCTCTGGTGTTTCCTTGGCATTATCTTATTATATATAATGTTCTGAAATGACTTAACAAAGTATACTGTGGTATTTTATATTTGTCTCAGAGATAAGACATATCCAAATTATCTAGAACACCTCTCACATTGTTATCTTGACCAGTCTCTTAGCTAGGGTTTCTATTGCCATGAAGAGACACCGTGCCCACAGGAACTCTTATAAAGAAAAACATTTAACTATGGCTGGCTTATGTTTCAGAGGTTTAGTCCATTATCATCTTGGATGGAAGCATGGCAGTGTGCAGGTGCACATGGCACTAGAGGAGGAGCTTAGAGTTCTACATCTGGATCTGCAGGCAGCTGGAAGAAACTATGAACCACTAAGCTTGGCTTGAGCCTCTGAGACCTCAAAGCCCACCACCAATGACATACTTCCTCCTTCTCCAACAAGGCCACGCTTCCTGTCTATGGTTATTCCCTCTGGAACTATGGGGGGGGGCATTTTTAATCAAACTACCACAACCAGAAGTTAGAAAGACATTGGATATGCTGAAAATCATGCTTTCATGGAACATAAAACCATAAGCTGAAGTCAGTTATTGAACAACCATCATAGGGTATAGGAAGAGAAAGTAGAATCAAAAGTTTGTATATTGCATTCTGTACTTTAGAATGAGGAATGAGCTGTAAATCCAACCAGTCCATTCGCCACAGTCAATGGTCAGCTATGCCAAAACTGCACAAGAATGTATATGCCTCATCTGCCTTTTCCAAAGCCTACTGAGAACCTATGGATGGTGGAACTCCCATGATGCCACGCAACTCTCCTAGATAGGTGTAAAGGTATCCAGGCAATCTACACTCAGGCCCAGGCCCTGGAAGAGAAAATTTGTATTAGTGTCTTAGTAACTTACATAGTTACCAAACATTTGGTCATTATCACAAAGTGAAATGCATTCTCTCAAAATCCTCCAGGTGATAGTTATTAAATCCGGATACTAGGAGGCCCCCCCGTGCTCCTCTAAGACTCCAAGGAAGAGCAGTTCTTTACCTCTTCCAACTCCCAGTATCCCTTGGTCTATGGCCGAAAAAGCTCACGTGGCCTTTCCTCTGGGGCCTGGAAGTTAATAAATTGTTAGAATTCTTCACATGGCAGGAGCCTTAAAACTTCTATACTCCATCACTGTATACCCACAAACTTTTCAGCTCTTCCAAGTACTACTCCTGCCACACACTTAAGAACTAGTGTTCTAGTTAGAAACATAATTCTACATCTGGGTGACTCCCCACAATCCTAGCTCCATCACCCATTAACTTTGTAAACCCAAGGACACTTCAACAAGTGGTAGTTTCCTTTCCTCATCTGCAAAGTATGAACAACAGTGTCCTTACCTCACATGCCTGTTCTGAGAGTTGAATGACTCAACGTGGAGACAGCACTTAAGAGCTGGCTTAGACATGTAATGACTGACACCTACATGTTACTTCGTGTTACTGGAAAAGATCATCAGGGTTCCTCTTCAGCAGACTGGAACAATGTTAGGGTAGGTTCAATTTGCTTTTTTGCCTCTGACATTTCCCTGCTCCTTTTTGCATTATATCAGATATTTTAAAAATTGTCATTTAAAGTAATATGCATGTCTTCATATAATTTGCATGTATTTTAAACTTCATTCAAGGTATGCATTTCCTGAAACTTCAGCTTAGCAGAAAGTAGAGATTTCACAGTGTTGTCTTAACTGGAAGCCACAGAAAGACAAAAGGGTCAAGTACACAGTATCACTATGTCTGAGGATTTTCTTGGTAAATCTGCCTGAACTGTTTTTAATTAGGCTTCAGCAAAACCCAAAATGAATTATGGAAGCTGTGTGACCACTGTTCCAGAATGCATGTAGGTATGAGAGCTTACATCCCATAAACTCCTCTGACCTGACATTGCACCCCAGGAGTGGTCGGACTCTTCCTCCCCAAACAGCACATTCTCTCTGTATGTTCTGGCTTTTTTGTTTGTTTTGTTTTGAGACAGGGTTTTTCTGTGTAGCCCTGGCTGCCCTAGAACTCACTCTGTAGACCAGACTAGCCTTGAACTCAGAGATCTGCCTGCCTTTGCCTCTTAAGTGTTGGGATTAAAGGCATGGACTATCATCACTTATCTGGTTCTGTTTATTCACTCACTCATTCATTTACTCTGGAATAAAGTTATAATAAGGATTATGCTAAGAATTGTGTTTCGTTCCTGCATATAGTTTGAATATATGCATACACACACACACACACACACACACACACATATATATATATATATATATATTTGTATGAGTATATTTGTGTGCTTGTTCATGTGTGTGAAGGTTCATCTGCATGAAGTCAGCCTTGGATGTTATTTCTCAGGTAGCATACATTCTGTTTTCTCTATGTCACAGTGCTGGGAATAGTAGTGTGTTTAACATGAGGCATGGGAATGGAAAACAGGTCCTCATGCTTTTATGACAATCGTTTTACTGATTGACTATCTTCCCAGGCCCTTTGGAGATACTTTTGACATGCAGGCTGAAGTACAAAATGTGGGGTGTGAAGGAAAAAGAACAATCAATACAAATGCTAGACTTTAGGATTAAAGAGTTGTTGGTAGCACCATTTAGCACAGGATGTGTAGCCTTGCAGCACCCAGTGTTGTAGGACAGGAGCTGTGATGTGGTCCTGCTAGATTTGAAATGTTTATTGATCATTTAAGAGGAGAGAGAGAACAAGTAGGTATAACCTTAGGAGATAGCTCCAGGTTGGAGCTGGTCTCTGAAATCCTGTGCATATGCATGCATGAGCAAATATACACATACACACATATGTTGTAAATACTCATAGGAACCATCTAAAGAAAAGGGATGAATGAGGACCGAGAGGAGAGGCTGTAGATCCTTTAACACAGTGACATTTAATGATGCTGGAAAGATCCTTAGGATCCTAAGGGTTTGAGATGGAAGAAGTGAGGCCACAGGCAGATTGAGTGAAAGTCATATCCTACAGGCATAGAGTGTTAATGGGAGAGGGGGATGGTATGACCAGTCAAATCACATAGCGGATAGAATTTCACTTAGATGAACACAGTGAACTGAGTAGCAGGAGAATGCACAGCAAGAAGGAAGTTATTTTAGACCTTAAGGAGGAGATCCCCAGGGATCAGAGGTGGGGACAAAAGCCTGGTCGAAGTGTTTGAGAGGCAAATAGAATGAGTGAGAGGTAGAGGCAGTGAGGGTGACCACACACATTTGTGAAGCACTTTGCCATGAATAGGACAAAGATATGAAATCGAGAGTGGGAAAAACCAGTTCCAGGGCTCAAGGGGAGGTCTTAACTGCCTGGCATTCTTCTGCAATTAGATGGTAGTTTTCCACGGTGTCAAGGGAATATTCTAACAATTTTTGTATAAATACTCTTGTAGAGTGTGATTAAATTGGGGGTATAAAGGAAAAGGGGATTTTTTTCAGGGGTGTAGGGTGTATTTAAATGAGAAAGAATGGACTTCCGTGGTGTGAAGAGAGATATCTGCCTTACATAAAGCAGAAGAAAGTGAAAAGATACTGTAAGGGTCAGGCAGTGGGCTGATGGATTTGTGAATACAGCATAAGAAGGTGACCTAGGTATGGATGTGGATTAAGAGAAAGGATACAGCCACATGCTAAGATTGCGGTTGGGACAGAAAGGGTGGCTAGAGAAAAGCTGTGATGTAGTCCTTTTGGAAAAAGGACAGGTGAATTAAGGTGGGTGCTAACAGAATTGTCTGTCATATATACAGAAATCGAGGATGCTAAATTAAAAAGGAACCACACCTGTGCATGTCTGCGTGGGTATGCACTCATTCAGGTATTTCCCTTTGGAAGCATTCAGCTGCTCAGACGCAGGTGCAGCATAGTTGGTTCCTACGAAAGAGGCAAAGGGGGTGAGGTACATCAGAAAAGAGTGTCTGGCTAGGGAAATGGCTCAGCAGAGTTCTAGTTTTCTTTCTGTTCCCGTGATAAAACCCTCCTACTAAAACAAATTTATGAGAGAAGGGTTTATATAGTTTCAACTTCCAGGTCACAGTTATTCATTGAAGAAAGCCAAGACATAGATCCAAGCAGGATATTGAAGTAGAAACCATGGAGGAATGCTTCTTGCTCTCTCATTTATAGGTTCATGCTTAGCTATCTTTCTTAGATAGCCCAAGACCCCTTGCCTAGGGAATAGTGCCACCCACAGTGGGCTGGGTCATCTTTCCCCACAGATATGCCCACAGATCATTTTGATTTGGGCAATGTGTCAGTTGAAATTCCCTTCTAAGATTATTTTATTCTGTATCAAGTTAGCAGTTACAGTAACTAGGGCTAAACATTTGCCATACAAGTGTAAAGTCTGGAGTTTGATCCCCCAGAATTCACATAAAGCTGGATGTGGTTGTACGTATTCATAATCCTAGTGTGCTTAATATGTGATGGGAGGCAGAGACAGGAGAATCTCCAGAAACTCACAGGCAGCTCATCCAGCAAGTAGAATGGCTAAAGAACCCCTTCTCAAATAAGGTAGTAGCTGAGGGCCAACAACTGATGCTCTAGTCCATCCCTCTTAGGGAAAAGTAGTCTTTCACAGTCAACGTGCTACTCTATAGGGACACAGGGCTTGCCTCCTTCCAGCATTACTGAATCTGCTATGTTGACTACTTTGGTTGAAATCAGCGAGGGAATTAAAAATTAATGCTCTACCTTTCTTGTCCTGTCCGTGAGGATCTAAGTTTTAACAGAAAGAAGACTTGATTATCTGAGCCGCACCACACGTGTTCTTCTCCTGTTTGTCCTGACCTTGCATCTGAGAGAAAGCATTACTCAAGGACTGGCACAGCCTTCCATTTTGAACCAATGACATCAGAACCCTCAGGACTAGCCTGTCAAGAGACTCCCAAGAGGAAGACATATGGAGGCATGACTCACCTGGATTCAAAATCAGGAGTTGAAATACACAGCCATTGGCTCTGAATCCACTTGTAGCACATAGGAGATGAATCTGATTCCTGTTTCCCTCATTTGAAATATAAAGGAGCAAAACAGATACTATGAAATATCTTTGAGGTCTCATGTTCTTCAAGGATGTGGTCCTGGACATCTTGAAGGTCTTCTGTCTTCCTGAATGTATGTCTTCTACAACCTCCATTTTTAGTGAACACACCCTGTACAGAAACCTAAGTGACCAGAGTTCCCAAAGAGGAAAGGAACAGACCTGATATGATCTGGAAGTTTATTGCTATTCCGTAGCAGGAAATCATCTATTCCCAGAAAATTCTCTTCAACTTAATTCTACCTGGAAGAATGCTGTGTTGACCTTATTTTAATGAAGAGGTGAGGGGTTGTCACCGTAGAGCACAGTCAAGGGTTGTGTGTGTCTGTGTATACATGTACAAGTGTTTGCATATGTGCCTGTGTGTTCATGTGCCTATGTGTGTGGATGTCTGTGTATGTACATTTACCTCTGTGTATGCATATATCACGTGTGTTCGGGCATGTGCCATGTTTATATACATTTATGTAAATATACCTGTGTGTGCCTATGTGTGTGTATGTACTATATATGTACATATGCCTGTGTGTGTACATGTATCTGTGTGTATGGATATGCCTATGCATGTATTTATGTATTTCTTCTCTCTCTCTCTCTCTCTCTCTCTCTCTCTCTCTCTCTCTCTCTCTCTGTGTGTGTGTGTGTGTGTGTGTGTGTGTGTGTGAATGCCTGTGTATGTTCTTGTGCCTGTGCATGGGTTGAGTGGAATGTTGAGTAACAGTGGAAGGCATAAAAATATGAAAGAGACTGGCTACTCATGCAATCCTATTTAAAAACTGGAGGGGATTGTAGAGTTTTTATATCCCATTCATTAGCTTGAGAAAACAAGGTAGAAGACAAACACTGGCATCAGACTCACTGACCTCCAGAGGAAAAAAGCCAGCTCTGGTAGATAGGCTTAGACTCCTGACCCAGTGTTCTGTCTGTACACTGTGATTCTTTGTAAAATGACTGCCCTCTCCCCACTGCATCTCAATTCATCATGCAGTTGTCTTTCCCCACACCCCACATCAAGCATTCCAGGTTTGTGTGGTTTTGAGTGGATACAGAAGGGGAGATGTTCATTTCAGCCAATGAGTGCAGCAGTTGACAGTTTCAAGCATTGTAACTCATGTAATCACTGTGACTTTGGGGAATAGGCCCATTTCCTCAGCTCTGAGTTCATCATTTAGAACCAGATCATCTATCCTTACAGGCCATTTTCACTGGGAACTGTAACATTTGCTGCTACTTTGAAGGGAGCCTCGAACTCCACTGAGGATGACCCCACAGCCCTCAAGTAGGAGGGACTGTAAGACATCTGGGCTCTTGGCTCAGGTATTTTTCTAGTTTTAAATATCCCTTCCTCTCCTTTCCTTTCCCTCCTCCTCCCCTCTTCTTTCCTTCCCCTCTCCCTTCGCTCTCCCTCCCTTCCTGTTCTCCTTTCTGTCTTTACCCCTCCCCCTAGCCTCCCTCCCCCCCGAATTTCCCAGAAGAAGGCACTATAACACACATTGGAATTCGATTCTAAGGAACCACCACTAAAGCTCCTGAAAGTCTATGATCACTACTAGTTATGGAGAGAAGCAGATGTTTTTCTTTTGCATTTGCAGATGAGATGTTTGAATATTCACCAATATACTTCAACACATGAAAATTCTTTCTAAAACTCAGTAGCCCCAAAGGACTCCACAAGACAATGGCCCCAATTTACCACCATTGCATATGAATGATGGAGGAATCTTGCTGGTTTTCTGAGCAAGATTGGGGGGGAGGGGGGAGAGTTGTCATGTGATAAGCCCAACATATCACATATCGTTAAATAGGATAAATGTATAAGAGAGAAAGTATGTAGTGGGAGACTGCAGATGTGTCAATCCTGACTCCTGCCTTTGCTGACTAGTGTTAAAGGGCAGAAAGAAGGTGGCAACTCTGATAGAAACCACACTGGAGGCAAAAGTGCCACACAATGGTCAGAGAAGAAGAGGTGGGAAAATGTGTGTGTGTGTGTGTGTGTGTGTGTGTGTGTGCTCACGAGCACACACACATGTATACATGCATGCTGGAGCAGGACAATTTTTTAATGAGAGTTTTCTCATTTTCTAGACAGAACACTGAGGCCAGCAGATTACACTTGCACTTACCTTAGAGTTCTGGGAGAAGCTCTTTTAGGTCACTCTAACACACTGAGTACACTTCATATTTCCTACACTGAGCATATCCTACAAGCTGAGTACACCCTACACTGAGCATATCCTACAAGCTGAGTACATCCTACACTGAGCATCCTTTACAAGCTGAGTACACCCTACACTGAGCATCCTCTACAAGCTGAGTACACCCTACACTGAGCATCCTCTACAAGCTGAGTACACCCTACACTGAGCATCCTTTACAAGCTGAGTACACCCTACACTGAGCATATCCTACAAGCTGAGTACACCCTACACTGAGCATCCTCTACAAGGTGAGTACATCCTACACTTAGTACACTCTATAAGCGGAGTATGTCCCCAGCTGAAATGAACTAATATTTTGAAGCTTATATATTTCTTCTAAAATGAAGATGAAAATGTGTTTCATGGAGTTTTTATATAGAGTGAACAAATATATGTGACATTGACTGACATATAAAAAATACTCCTGTGGGGTATTGTGGTTAGGATGGAAACAGGGTTACATAGGACATTGCTTAGTCAGGTTTGTTGGAGATAAATTACATAAATATATACATACATACTCACATACATACACATACACACATACAGACATACACATACTTATACATACATATACATACATATATATATATACACCTACACACACATACATATTTATACATATATATATAGACTATATACACATACAGACACACATACACATTCATATATACACATACATATAGACATATAGACATATAGACATACACAGACAGACATACACATGCATATATACATACATACCATATCTAAAGGAGGGGCCTTGTGAAATTTTACCCATTCATGCTGGCTTATAAGCTGATGTTGCCATTATTTGGGTCTTGATTAAGCAATTATATTATTGAGATTTCAAAAATGCAGTTTCCCTGTCACTGAGAGAAGCCAGTCTTGCAGCAGTTCTCCAGATGAAAAGCTACAGGCCTTTTGATGACTGCTAAGAGAGTGAGAATTAGTTTTTCTTAGGAATGAGCCCTGTAGTGGATTATTGAATACCAACTGATCACATACATATGATCAACACCAAATGGACTCAGCAGGTAGCATTTATATATTTTTATATATGTAAAAATAATAAGAAAAAGCAATGAACTTGACATGGTGTGAGGGAACATAGCAAGAGGTGAAGGGAGGAGAGGGATGGCTGAAACAATGTTTATATATATATATGTATATATATATATGTATATGTACATATGTATATATTAAAATTAAAAAACATACAGAAGAGTAAAATTCATTTATACCAATATCTGAATACAATATGAAATGAAAGAGAACAGTTCAAAACAGCAGCAACAACAAAACAAATGAGAGAACAGAAGTGCCTTGTGTTTTCCATTAGGTGGCCTCGAATTTAGCAACAAATTTTAGTGGTAGAGAGCCATGATAATTATTTTTCTTGAGGTTGTATCAAGATTCCAAAATGTTATTTGTCTTTATTTAAAGCAAAGCAATCTCATCCCTACCCCACTCTTCTGGCCCTCCACTCTCTCTTCTACTTCCTGAGG
The DNA here is from genome assembly GCA_019843815.1 of Montemys delectorum. Lineage (NCBI taxonomy): Eukaryota > Metazoa > Chordata > Mammalia > Rodentia > Muridae > Montemys > Montemys delectorum. Next base: position 12,401 of record JADRCD010193350.1, read on the forward strand.
AAAATACTTAGGAGCTGCTCAAGGTGCATTTAGCAGGCCCCCTGGGAAAGGTACTCCTGTTTGACTGTTTGAGTAAGTTTGGAATTTTCATTTTATCCTGAGGTCAATTTGCCCACCCCAGGAATGACATTTCTTTGATGAACTGTCCTGGCACAAGATAGATAGTTGGTGCAGGCTGACAGCAACGAGACATTAAAGATGGGAGATACACTACAGAACAGATCATTTCGCCCGCCCAGCCCTGACAGAGGACCTCTAGAATGATCCGTCTCCTCAAGCTGTTTCTTTTCCTTCGCTGGGAAAGCCCCCTCCACTTGACATACTTCCTGTCTGTCATTTTTCTGTTGGTTTTAGCCTAAGAAGATCATTTTGAGATTTCTTCTTGGGTCTCTCGGAGCTCCATTGCAGTTCTCTCTCTCAGGCTAACTTAAGGACATTGTATCTCATGTTTTCCCGTTTTCATTATTCTTCCATAACTGTTAATGTATTTCTTCTAAACTTGGTAGAGTTTTCAGAAACATGGACCCTTTAGCTCTTAGCATATCAGCGTGGCCACGCTCTGGAATTAACATAACTCTTTAGGGCAATGTACTCTAGTCTGTAAGTCTTCAAATATTTTCTTTAAAGGAAGTAATTATTTAAAATAGACATGTTTGACATTAGCATACAAAGTATTAAGTTTCATTATGGCATCTCCAAACAAAATTGGATTCTCTTTTTCGTCTCCCTTTCCCTTCCCTCTGCCACCCTCTGTCCCTTACACCTGTGTAGTAGCCTTTCCACTTTTAGCTGTTTGCATCATTTGCCCTCTCATGCCTTTTCCTAGTCTTCCTTTTCTCCTCTTATGCTCTCTCTTGTAAATAAGCCCCCTCGCCACACACACATACACACACACACATACACACACACACACACACACACACACATACACACAGAGACACACACACACAGACACACACATGCAAGCATAAATGCACACATACAGGTGTGCATACTATTTAAAGTCGGGATTGACATGCAAGAGAGCAAGTTGGGGTCACCATAGTTAATATGATACTTTCTAGACCTATTTATTTTCTTGCAAATTTCATAATTTCATTTTTTTTTCTTTACAGTTGACTAAAATTCTGTTGTGTTAAAATACCATTTGCAATACCTTTATTTACTGCTGGTACAAGAGTAAACTAATAAGCCATTATGAAAATCAACTCTGTGGTTCCTCAATGAAATTAAAAATAGATCTGTATGTCTCACATGACTCATTTCTATGACTCCTGAATCCTAAAAGTCCTGACCTACCACAGTGTTACTTGCACCACATTTAATTACGTCTCTACCCCCAATGGCAAGAAAATGGAATCAGCTTAGTTGTCGCTCAGCTGCAGAATGGATGAAGGCTAGTTTTCTTAAGTGCAAAGTCTAAAGGCTATATTAATATAGGTTACATGTTACAGAGCCCCTGGCTCAGGTTTCTGCTATCCAAGATGACTGGTCCAGGAGCTCTAATCGCTCTGTGAAGAAAGGAGGCGGGATGAGGAAAAGGAGAATGTGGCATGCCTTGGAATGGTCTTTGTCCATAACACAAAGAACATTCCCTTTCCAGATACTACTAGCTTTTCTTGGCAGTAATAGTTTAGCTCCACAATAAATTAACATACAGTCAGAACCATAGAACCATTTTAATAAAGCTTGGGATATATGGATGTCTGGTTTAATGTAGCTGATTCCTTCCCCTCCCATGCCCTCTCCTTCTCTACCTCCCATGTGCTCCTTGTCTCCCCAGTCCTGTTTCCTCCAGCTATGACGAACCCACCGCCTTAGGGCTTCTGCTGGGGTCTGTTCCTTTCTTTTAGACTAGGGTTCTATTTGCCCCTAAGGTTTGAGTCAGCCAGGGAGCTGGGAATTTGGTGCTGCAGACAAATCCAGGAAGGACTGTGGTCACATTGGACAAGCCTCTTTTACAGTTAAATGCATGTTTATGCTCTGTAGTCAGTAGAGCATTTTGATTTATTTTTGTTTTTGTCTCCTCTTCTTCCTCCTCCTCCTCTTCCCCTTCCCCCTCGTCCTCCCCACACCTCCAACTTGAAGACTTAGGCTATTCTAAAATTACAGTGCTCACTTTAGTTTCTCACTTTAGCAACTGCCTTATTGAGTTCTTTGGTATAAGTTGTGTTTTCTATTTTTCTACACATGAGCTCTGAGCTTTTTCCTTACTCCAAGTTACTACAGCTTGTTGTGCAATCCACAGGGCTTTTCTTTTGAGATTCCTAAAAGATTTTCAACATGAGACTGCCACAATATTAAATTTTTTTATTATGAAATGCATCATTCACAGAGAAGAGCGTATATATAGCATGTTTAGAATTTAAAGAAATATTCTGAAATGAACTCGTGGACAATCCAACCCCCAGGAAGTAAAACAACACAAGCAGTTCTCAGCACACCTCACCCATGATGCTCATGCATGCTTTTCTTACTGAGGTAGCTAGGTCTAGATCTCCTGTTCACCATTTCTTTTCATGTTTCACACACATTTCTCTCTCCAAACGGACTATTGTCAATATCACTGTTCTTGGTTCCCATAGAAATAAAATAATGGTACATGTATTTTTAAAATCAGTTATCTATTTTTTTTTAAAATCACATTTGCTCACTGTCTGTCTGTTTCTCTCTGTCTCTCTCTCCGTGTGTGTGTGTGTGTGTGTGTGTGTGTGTGTGTGTGTGTTTATGCATGCACAAGTCTATGCCATGATACCTCTGGGAGTCTGTTCTCTCCTTCCTCTATGTAGGTTCTGGAGATTGAATTCTGGGTACCAAATGCTTTTAATAACTGAGTCTTTTTGCTGGTCCTCCTCTGCATATATTTCATAATTTAAGTATTTTTAAGGTTTATAATTTTAATATGCTAAAGGTTTATTTATAAGTATATATAAATATACTTATATATTTATATATAAGTATATATATAATTGAATATATGGAGCAAATTATAGGTGAATCTAAAAAAAGATTTTTGTGCATAGCAATATTCACACAGTTCTATTGTCTATGGCTCTCTATTTTATATATGTAATTATTTTATTATATCTAATTATCTTGTTTTCAATTTTTGTTATTAAAAGCATTGCATTTATGAATATCTTTATAATGATCTCAGGTAGACTTTTTGTGTTGTGGTATCTACAAATTATTTTATTACAAATTATTTTACAAAGCAATTGAAGGGCTTACCTTCTAATCAGCAGAATATGACATAAGAAATGGATGGATCTGGAGAGTATCATCCTGAGTGAGGTAACCCAATCACAAAAGATCACACATGGAATGCATTCTTTGATAAGTGGTTATTAGCCCAGAAATTGGGAATACAGGAAGAACGACCCACAAACCACAAGAAACTCTAGAAGAAGGAAGACTAAAAGGCAGACATTTCATTCCTTCT
>JADRCD010193353.1:0-13751 GCA_019843815.1 Montemys delectorum
AGAAGATCTAGAGCCAGGGGAGAGTGAACAACCTTGCTGACACCTTGAGTTTAGATGCTGGCCTCTAAATCCATGAGATAATACATTTCTATTGTTTCAAGACTGCAGAAATTTGTTACAGCAATTAAGGCAGGAGACACAAAATAGAAAAAAGGTAGTCCTTCTGTAGAACTGAGTCCCAGTCCAGATGGACACAACCTGGATTCTAGACGCTATTTCCAATGAGTCAACCTTATACCTTACTGCACATGGCATAAACTCCCTGAAGATAAGTTCTCTTCATGCATAGTCTCCCTATACTTGAAAAACATTTTGTCTGGATACGCTGTATTATTTTATGGGATGGTTAGTCATACAGAGCCACGAGGGAAACACAGGATAGGAATAGAGAAGAATGTTCCTTACATTCTTAGAGACAAGAGGCAGAGGTCTCCATAGAGCACCCAGGAAAAACATCAACGTTATGGGATAGACAAGAGAAAGGGAAAGCCTTAGACCAGAGTCTTTGGTGAGCTCTCCATTGGAAAGGAAAAGCAAACTGAACAGGCTAAAGGCTGGCTAACTTCAAAGGATTCCACATGGCCTACCAAGTGGTCCTTGGATGTCTCTGGTCTCCCTGTGCCTAGGCTTTGATGTTTCAGGCAGAGTAAGTTGTCTCCTGCATCCATGAACCAAATAAGTGGACTACTTTGGCTCCAGAGTGGTTGTTTCACACATAATTGGATGAAATATATTTTTCATTATTAGATGGTCATGAGCCTTTCTCACAGCTGTGCTCTTTGTTCTCTCTGAGAACTGTCTGGGCCCTGGATAGTCAGCTGTCCCCAGCCAGAAAGGTTAGTAGCATAACATTACTGGGCACATGCACACAAAAATTAGTATGTAGCACATTAGATCTTCGTGAGTTCAGTTGTGAATCCCCTGCCTTCCTGCTCACAAGCATACACTCAAAAGTGAAATACCAAGTTATCAGTAAGCAGATGTCAGCCACGATAGCAAAGCAAAAACTACCTGTGTTTCCCCAAGGAAGTGCCTCACAAAGACAGGGGTGATTGCTTATGGAATTTCTATTGTAGTTGTGTGTTAGCTTCCTGGCCCTAGAAAATTCATTAATAAACCTACAAAGAGGAGAGGTTTACTTTGCCTCACAAATGGCTCACAAACCAGTTGAGCTCAGCCCAGCCCAGGGTGCTGGTCCATGACTGATGGGCCAGGCAGAAGCACATAACAGAGTAGAGCTATTGACTTCATGACCAGAAAGTAAAACACAAAAAGAAAGGGATGGCAGTCCTCTCCCAGGCTGCATGCCCAAGGATCCAACTAGGCTCCACCACATAAAGATCCCATTAGCAGCACTACTAGGACTAAGCCTGTGGGTGCTTCGGGAGGTCGTCAACACTGGACCTCAGCAACCTCTTTGCAGATTTTACCTTAACTGCTTCTCCTTTGTGCCTCCCGCTACACATCCACTGTTAATAACACATTCTATTTGGCAATATCCCTATGCAGTGGAAAGCCCACATTTGAATAGCTTTCTTATGATTCTTCTTGCTCTCTTGGCAGTATTTGATTTTGTCTAATAAAAGATATACCTAAATTATCTTCTATGTCTGAGTTCTTCTGTGTGCCAGACACAATATAAAGTCCTTCACATGATTCCTTTCATTTTATCCTTGCTGTAATTAGATATATTGGAATATATCCATTCTACAAATAAAGAAAATGAAAATGCAGAAAGATTACGTAAGCCCCCTGATAACACAGTTTCATCAGAATCCCATCCCAACTGTTAGGCTTGTGTGGTCGCTTCTCATCACTCTAACACACACTTTAGATAATCAGCCTGTTAACAGAAAATGACTCATTTGGGGCCAGAGCTTGGGAAGTTTCAGTTCATGATAACTTTGCCCTTATTGCTTTTAGCCTACAGCAAGGTAGAATGTCGTGCCAGGAGCATGTGGTCAGAAAACTGCTCATGGCCAAGAGCCCAAAGGGACTAGGGTCCCCTTAAGGACCATTCTAAGTGGCCTAAAATTCCCAATCAGTCCCGGTTTTAAGAGTTCCATTGCCTCTCGGTAATGATGGGCTAAGGACACATGTCTTTGAGGGACACATGTCCAAATACAGAAGCCTCCCACATTCTGTTTTCGTCTGCGTGGAAGAACAATGTCCATGCTATTGCTCATTATGTGATAATCATATGTGAAGTTTTCTTCAAACAAATCTTTTGTTCATAAAATTTAAATTGGACGGAGCCTCCCTTTACATGATATAGAAAACATTTCAATTTTTTAAAGGAAAGTATTTTTAAGTTTCTTCTTAGAAAAGTAATATATGAGAAATTAGATATACCTCCAAATTTAAAATGGCAAGAATGAGTTGATGTTTTTACCATAGTTACTAAATATAAAATACTAGTCTAAGTCTGTATTTTGCCTCATTTAATCCTCCTGACAATCTTTGAGACAGGAACCGTTTCAGTACCTTTCAAGTGGAGAAATTGGAGCCTTGTACTATGCATGAACTGGGAATGTCAGCTCACCCTCCCAAATGAATAACAATCTTTATTCATGCAAAGCTTTCTCTGTGCAAAGGTTGTTGCTATTACAAGCTTCCCACCCTTCCAAGAGACAGAAACCACTTAAAAGTCTCATCCATTTCCTTTCTACTGGAATTCCAGCTGAGCTCATGAATCTCTGTGGTGCCAGGATACTATAGGGGGTCCTCAGGGACAGAGGTTTGATTGGCTGTCATCATGTGAAACCACAGAGGCCCCTGAGAGATGCAGGAATCCACCTGGCCTTCTGCCATAAACACTTCTGAATAGTCACTAACCTATCACAGACACCATCACACCCAGTCTCCTTTGCCTACACCCTTAGCCCTTCGGAGATCAATGGAATCATTTCACTGTTCCTGAGACAGCTGTGCCCCTAGAGAACTTTTCTGGTCATGTTGATGCTCAGCTGCCTCAGCCCTTATGGCCATTTCTACTCTGCTGTTCCAATGTCAAGCCAGGCCCTGCAACAATTGTCCAATGATCCCAAGCCACCCTTCTCCAGAATCCCGCGTGGAAAATATTATCCCAGAAATGGGGGACTCTTAAACTGTCCTTTTCTGGCCCAGGTTTGTTGTCTACTTTGTGACCAGAAAAGCCCAATGCTTCTCTAATATGCTTGCAAACTTGTTGTCAAAGGTCAGACTTAAGCATTTGAAAATAAAGTTCCAGGAATTTAATTCCTCTGTGAACCTTTGAACTTCTGTATCATCCTTCTTCAGATGACAGAAGTGTGAAAGTCTAGCTCCCTAAAGCAGGAAAGGGGTAGAGAGCAAGGAATTTTAGAAAAGAAAAACTTTTAACACCACAGAGTGTGCTTCTGATGCTGGCTTGGCATTTACTAATCTATGAGAACTAGATAAACAGTGTCTATTTTGGGGCGTGATGGCGATGATATATATTTTTAATAGGATTAGAAAACGGAAGTATATTCAAGGACTCTTAATGTTAATTTGTCCTGCATTTAAAATTCAGGAACACTAAATATTCCATAGCTTTTTAAATAAGCTTCTTACGTTGCTCTCAGGAGGACAGCTGTGCCCACCGGTGTGAGCAGGAGTCAGTTCCCATTTCAAAGCTTCTTACGTTGCTCTCAGGAGGACAGCTGTGCCCAGCGGTGTGAGCAGGAGTCAGTTCCCAGCGGTGTGAGCAGGAGTCAGTTCCCATTTCAGGGTACCACACTAAAGTTGGTAGTTTGTCTTTTTTAATGTCAAAAACAAAGGAAGGGAAGTGACATTGGTCACGATTTTGGTATTAATGTACAGTCATGCTTGAGAATTTGTATCCTCCGTTGAACTGAGAATTGATCCTAATATGAGGGACTAATATGAGTGAGCGTTCTCACTGAGCTATGACCCAGCCTTCTTTTTTACTTTTATCTTGAGACCTGACCCCAACTAAGTCTCCCAGACTGGCTGTGAACTCACTCTGCATCCTGTGCAGCTCAACTTAGTCTCCTCTAGCTTGGCCTCCCACGCAGCCGGAACTATAGGCCTGCACCACCAGGCCTGCACCACCAGGCCTGCACCACCAGGCCCACATGTGTTTTGTGTTCAGAACAAATTGGTTTTATATTCAGTAATCTCAAAAGTATAAGTAGCAGAAACCTTGGCTGTTCTAAAATTATCGGCCCGATCTTCACTTCCGGTATGTTTGTGTCTATCCAACACTGTTCGGAGCCAGGCACGGGGCACCCAGCTATTGTCTCAGATACACGAAAGACTAAAGAAGGGAGATGACTTGAACCCAGGTATTTGAGGCAAGTGTAGGCAACAAAATGAAACCTGTATCAAGTGCAAATATCTAAACGTAATATATAAGAAGTGAGGAATGGTAGTTCTTTTCTGTGGCTTTAGTTTGCATTAAAAGCTGCCCACGATAATGGCACACTCCTTGGCATCTTCAAATATTTGCCTCTGGTGGCACTAAAACCATGGACAGAGGCATGTTCATTTCATACAACAAACTACTGTTGCTGTTAAAATTCAAAGAGACTCCATACAATTGCTTTGACAAACTGCTGAACTCACTCTACATCCCCAGGCTCATTCCAGTAGTTTGGGGCATCTCTCTTTTTAAGGATAATCACCTTATTAGGAAATGATGCTCCACTCTTTGCCAAGAATGTGTGCTGAATGTTGAATGACTATGTGAGCACCAAGAATGCTCTGGTTTGCATAAGTCTAGACCTTACTAATGAACCCCTACTTGTTCTTCAGCCAATACGGTGGACGCTTTGTAGACTATCAGATGTACTCCTCCATCTTATTGAAGGAGCAGACCGTTTCACAAGAGATGGCATCATACTCTGCTTTGTTCTAGGTTCCTCTCCAATGGGATTATGTCTTTCAATTTTTGATTATTCAAAATTAAGAGTTGCGGGAATGGAGAAATGGCTCAGTGGTTAAGAGCACTGACTGCTCTTCCAAAGGTCCTGAGTTCAAATCCCAGCAACCACAATGATGGCTCACAACCATCTGTAATGAGATCTGACTCCCTCTTCTGAAGTGTCTGAAGAAAGCTACAGTGTACTTACATATAATAAATAAATAAATCTTTACAACAACAAAAAAAAATAAAGAATTGGGTGGTCCACAACTATAAAGGACTTACCATGTACTTGAGGTTCAGTGTTCCAGCCCCATCACCTCTAAAGAGAAATCTAAACATCAGAGAATGTAGAATCAACCTCTGAAGTATGTAGGGCTGACTTCCAAAGTATTTAGGGGCCCACATAAGCAGTCCTGACTTACAATGGTGTACTGGCTAGTTTTGTGTGTCAACTTGACACAGGCTGGAGTTATCACAGAAAAGTGAGCTTCAGTTGGGGAAATGCCTCCATGAAATCCAGCTGTGGGGCATTTTCTCAATTAGTGGTCAAAGGGGTAGTGCCATCCCTGGGCTGGAAGTCTTGGGTTCTATAAGAGAGCAGGCTGAGCAAGCCAGGAGAAGCAAGCCAGTAAGAAACATCCCTCCATGGCCTCTGCATCAGCTCCTGCTCCCTGACCTGCTTGAGTTCCAGTCCTGACTTCCTCTGGTGATCATCAGCGATGTGGGAGTGAGCTGAATAAACCCTTTCTTCCCCAACTTGCTTCATGGTCATGATGTTTGTGCAGGAATAATAAACCTGACTAAGACAAATTGGTACCAGGAGTGGGGTATTCCTGTGACAACCTGACCATGTTTTGGGGAGGATTGTGGAAGGACTTTGGAACTTTGAGCTAAAAGAGCAGCCACTGACTGTTAAGAACTCTGTGGGATATTCTGTAGGAGCTTGGAAGATCATGTTGAGAACAGTGCAGAGATGGAGGCCTGGCTTGTGAAATTTCAGAGGGAAGATTAAAGACTCTTATCAGGGCCATGTTGTTTTGATTGTGAAGATTCTGTGGTTCTGGTTAGCTGGAGCTGAAGTATCAGCTGTGATTAACAAGATACCAGAACTACTAAAGAGAGAACTTTGCATTACTGGGACTATTGATGCTGGTTAGCTGGAGCTAAGAAATTAGCAGTGATTAAGAAGAGACCAGCATCACTGAGGTGACATCTTCTGGGAAATGTTTTTTGAGAGCAAAGAGGCTATGTTCCAGAGATAGCCAAGGTTGTACCTTGTGCTGCAGCAGGACTTGGTAATGTGTAGGAGTCACCCAGGTGGTCCTGGTTTTGACAGCACGAAGGGGTCATGAGGAGCAGCTGAGGCTCGGCACAGTGAGAGGCCATGAAAGGCCATTGGTGAAGGTGCAGCCTCAGTTTGTAATTGATGGCCTAGGACTGAAGGTGTCATGCAAAGGAGTTGAGGCTTGGCACCGTAAAGACAGTCTATGAGAGGCTATTGGTAAAGCCTGGTTACAGCATTGTTTTGGGAATGCCAGTACCATACAATGACCACCAAGGACAGTGGCAGCAGTGGAGTACAGGAACCCAGAAGACAAGATGTGTGCTACAAAGGGCAGAGCTGAAGAAGTGACCAAAGCCCTTAGAGGAGCCCAGAAGATCGTGAGTTGGATCCCAGACACTGGTTTTGCTTTTGATTGTGAGTGTGCCCTCATATTTTTCCCTCTTGAAGGAAGAATATATTTTAGTGGAGCCCACAGTTAAGAGACTTTAAATTTTAAAAGATATTGGACATTTTAAATTGATTGAACTTTTAATATGTAAAGACTGTGGGACTTTAGATCTTGGGGATGAATAAGAACATAAGGGTTGAGGCTTAATAGAGATGTGTTTGTGTGTCAAGTTGACAAGGGGTCAGTTGTACTGGCTGGTTTTGTATGTCAACTTGACACAGGCTGCAGTTATCACAGAGAAAGGAGCTTCAGTTGGGGAAGTGCCTCCATGAGGTCCAGCTGTGGGGCATTTTCTCAATTAGTGATCAAAGGGGTAGTGCCATCCTTGGGCTGGAAGTCTTGGGTTCTATGAGAGAGCAGGCTGAGCAAGCTAGGAGAAGCAAGCCAGTAAGAAATATCTCTCCATGGCCTCTGCATCAGCTCCTGCTCCCTGACCTGCTTGAGTTCCAGTCCTGACTTCCTCTGGTGATCATCAGCCATATGGAAGTAAGCTAAATAAACCCTTTCCTCCCCAACTTGCTTCATGGTCATGATGTTTGTGCAGGAATAATAACCCTGACTAAGACAAATGGTTTGCTACAACTTTTCAACTTTACAACAGTGTGAAAGTGATATACATTGGGTTTAAAACATACACACATACACACATTGAATTCTGAATCTTGCTCATTTCACAAGCTAGTAGTATGTCTGATATTATCTTATAATATTGTGCAGTAGCAGTAAGACTTGGTTTGATGTCAAGCCACACACATGTAGGGAAAAATCCAGGACACTCAAGTGTTCTATGTTGTGCTGACCTGTGATGTTCAATATATATATATATATATATATATATATATATATATATATTATATGCTTTTAAAATATGTTTCATTATGTATATTGATTATAGATGGAACTGTGTTGTAGAAGGACGTTTTTATATCAGTGTATGTTGCGCACTGAATACATCCCCCCAAACTCCCATTCTGTGTTTTCTCAACCGTCTCCTTACTCCTTTTTCCCTAGACAGCTTCACTTCTACTTTCACAGCATCTATACACGTGTGATTTTATGTATCTATATAAATTCTAGGAGCCAAATGTGAAAGAATGTCTTGTTATTTGTCTTTCTGCAGGTGGCTTAATTCACTAATGGTATCTGAGTGTGTCTTCATTTTCTGGCAACTGGCACAACTTTTCTTCTTTGTGGTTAAAAAGTTCCAGTGTGTACATAAACCACATTTCTTTATACATTCTTCCGTGGTTAAGCATCTAACCTTGGTGCTATAGCTCAGTGATTGTGAGTGGTGCTGCAGTAAACATCGACGTACAAGCATCTCTGTTGTGTGGCTTTCTGCTACATGCTCAAGGTGGTGTGACTGAGGCATATGGTAGATCTCTTGATTAGAGAGACCTTATTGTACTTTCTATAATAGACTTTTCATTTCCCCCCCCCCATGCAGCGTGGAAAGATACCTTTCTGTTTGCGTCCACACCAGCACTTATTGTTATTAGTTTTCTTAATGACTGCTATTCTAACTGGATGAGATGGAACCTCAACGTAGTTTTGATGTGTACATGTTCTGATAGCTGGTAAGGTGGAAAATTTTTTCATATGTTTATTGACCATTTGTATTTTATGTTTTGAAGATTGCTCATTTGTTAAAACCAACTTGGCCATGGTAAAGGACCCTTCCATGTGTTCTTGAATTGAATGGGCAAGTGTTTCTTTATTGAGAATCTTCACATCTGTGTTCATCAGGGAGGTTGGTCTATCATTTTTTTCATTTTTCTTGTTTCTTTATTTGAGTATCAGCATAACACTGGCTTCACTAAATGCAGTTTGATAGATTTCCTATTCTACTCTGGACTAGAATGAGAAGCAAATGTGTTAGTTCTTGAAAGATTTGGTAGAATTCAGCAGGGAATCCATCTGGACCTGGACTTTTTATTCATATTCTAATCTTGCTGCTTGCAGATTCATTTTAAATTCTCTCGGATTAATTTAATAGGTCATATGTGTCTAGAAATTCATCTATTTCTTTTAGATTTTCCTATTTTATTGAATATACAGTTTTAAGATACATCTCTCATTTCATATCTAATTTTATTAATTACCATCTTCCCTTTCTCTTTAGATTTGGCTAAGGGTTTGCCAATTTTAATTTGTCTTTTGAAAAATTAAGTCTTAGCTCCATTGATTCTTTGTACTGTCTTTTTCCTTTCCATTTCATTCATTTCTTCCCCAATCTGTTTTTTTTTATTCTTTTATACATTACATTCTAACTGAAGTTTCCCCTCTCTCCACTCCTCCAGTCCCTCACCACCCACTATCCTCACCCCAAAATCCACTCCTCCTCCATTTCCCTTTAAAAAAAAAAACAAAAACAAAAACAAAAACAAAAACAAAAAAGAGCAGCAGCAGGGTGGTAGTGGCACACGCCTTTAATCCCAGCACTTGGGAGGCAGAGGCAGGCAGATTTCTGAGTTCAAGGCCAGCCTGGTCTACAGAGTGAGTTCCAGGCCAACCAGAGCTATACAGAGAAACCCTGTCTTGAAAAACCAAAAATAGGGGCTGGTGAAATGGCTCGGTGGGTAAGAGCACCGTCTGCTCTTCCAAAGGTCATGAGTTCAAGTCCCAGCAACCGCATGGTGGCTCACAACCACCCATAATGAAATCTGATGCCCTCTTCTGGTGTGTCTGAAGACAGCTACAGTGTACTCATTTATAATAATAAATAAATCTTTAAAGAAAAACCAAAAATAAAAATAAAAAAAGAGCAGACCTTCAGAGATATCAACTAAATATGGCATAGCAAAATACAATAAGACTAGGCACAAACCCTCATAACAAGGCTGAAAGAGACCACCAGTAGGAGGAAAAGTTCCCAATCACAGAAAAAAGAGTTAGAGACATCCCCATTCCCATTGTCTGGAGTCCTACAAGAACACAAAGCTACACATCGTAAGGTGCATATAGAGGAACTAGCTCAGAACCATACAGCGTCCATGTCTGTCATTTCAGTCTCTTGGAGCCCCTGTGTGCCCTGCTTAGTAGATTCTGTAGGCCATGTTCTCCTGTTTTCCTTGACCTCTCTGGCTCCTACAATCCTTCCTGCTCCTCTTCTGTGGGGTTCCCCTGCCTCCACCTAGCATTTGACTGTGGTTCCCTGCATCTGTTCCCATCAGTTGCTGGACAAAATAATTGGGTTAGGCACCAGTCTATGAGTATAGGAGACTATCATTAGTGGCCAACTTTCCCTTTTGCATTCAATTGTGATAGCTACTTTTTTGGGGTATTAATAGTCTAGTTGACTTTTGTGTTTTAGAGCTCAAAATAACATCATTCAAAGCCCTCTTTACTTAAAAGGTTTGGTTTGTATTGCTTTATTATGTTTGAGAGATCTACTGCTATTGGGATGGCTCTGTATTCCTCTATTACAATTTTCCACGTTGTCTCTTTATTCTGGATGTTTAACCCTTCACCTGATATGATGTAGGAAAATTCTTTTCTGAACTTGTTTCATCGGTGTCCTCAATGCCTTCTGTACCTGGATGGGCATTCTTTCCCTAGATTTGGAGAATTTCCTGCTGTAATTTTATTGAAACTATTTTCTAATGCCTTTTGCAAAAAAATTCTTACCATTCTTCTATGTTCATGATTCTGAGATCTTCTCTTTTTATAATGTTCTAAAGATCAGATCCCTTAGAACTGATTTTACCAGTGGTTGTAAGCTACCTGACTAGAAATCAAACTCAGGTCCTCTGGAAGAGCAACACTCACTCTTAACCATCTCTCCAGCTCGACTAAGGTTTTTCTATTGAGTTTTTCCACTTGGCTCATAGAATTCTTCAATGTCTCAGTTTAGTTTTCCTTCAGTGTTTCTATCTCTTGTTTGAATTCTACTTTTGTATCCTATGCTGATTTCCTTTTGTCATTCAAGTGATTGTATTCTCTTGCCATTCACTAAGAGTTTGTTCCTTTTTCATTTCTTTGTACACCTCATTCTCATTCTTTTTAATCCTTTGTCTGGGATTCTGTTTGATTCATGCGTATTGGAGGTGGAGCCTTGGATGCTCATGCTTCCTGTTTATTGAATTTAGACTTTTTGAAACAAGTCATTGTTTGTTTGTTTGTTTGTTTATTTGTTTGGATTTTGCTGTTGTTGCTTGGTTGGTTAGTTTTTGTTCTTATTTTTTATTACCCTTCTTTCAGTAGTGTTTGCAAACTCCAAGGAAGAGCAGGTTGTAGTACTATTGAGGTTTCCCTTTCCTCTGTTTGACTGTAATGCAGGGCATCAGGCTTACTCCCCATTGCAACCCTTTGAGAAGAACACTACCCTCAAAGCAACCACTATCAAAGAGTTGGCTCACCTTGAAAATACAATAATATCACATTGTTCCCCAAGGACTTGACCTGAAACCTAGCCAGAATATAGAAAATGCAGACTCCTAGGCCCCACACTGGCAAAAATAAATGAGAACTGTAACAAAGGAGTCTATTTTCTTTTAAGTGTCTTGATTTCCAGATTCTATTAGCACAAGGAGGACTGGGTTTTCCTTCACTGGTATATATCTAAGTACTCCATCCATTCATTGAAACTCTTCTTTCAATATAAAGTACTCTGTAGATTACCCTAGATCTCCTCCCCAAAAAAAGCAGAGAATTAAACTCCTGCAATAGTTACTAGTGTATGAAAAACTGTGTATCCTTAAAATACCAAGCATATATGAGTTAAAATATAGAAACACATAATACTAAAAAGCTGTTCTCTTAAAAATGCTAACTCCGACTTTGCAATTCTGGCCACATGTCTCCTGTTCTGTGTGCCTGCCTTCTGCTTGGAGGAAGTAAAGGCTAGGAAGGAGAAAATGCCTTGGCAAGCAAAAGAAGGTAAAAACTAATTACCAAGAAGCTTGTCTCTGTGAAAATTTTACTATTTAAAGAGAAATTTCTACAAAACGCATGTTCTGACCTCAAGAGGAATAGCCAGGTTTGTACTGTTTCTGCTAGCCAAAAATTCCATGCTTCACTTTCACTTTTTTCCTGGTTTTGCCACTCTCTCTGTATGTGTGGGGAGGTAGAGGAAGGTGGACACGAGTGAAAAGAAGAATGAGAGTGAGGAAGAATTGGAGTGACTCCATCCCAACCTCAAGTGTCCGTTCTGTGTGTCTAGGACACTGTCCCAGACATAGCAACTGGCTTAAAGCCACAACTCTATCATGAGCTTATCATAGATTTACCATTACAGCAGCTCAGCTTTAGCAGTCACCAAAAATGACAGGAAGAAGTTCCAAGTGAACAGCAGACTTGCAGGGATTCCCTTCTATAGTGGCACACGTTGCCCAGCGATGCCACCTTTAATAAGGTCACCAGCATGGCAGTCACTCATGCTGAAGAAGAAGAAGAATCCTCACTGAAATGAACATGGAGGCCGCCAACGCCACGGTTAACTACTCTATCTCAGTGGTCCCTGTGCTGCATGAGCTGCCCATCGATATCCAGTTCTTCCACCACTACTCGGGCTGCAGGCTTCCCCCTCTCTAACATCCGTCGACCCATCCATCCCCCTCCTCCCGTACCACTCATGGTAACCATGACAATAATAGATGGCGTTGCCATCCCTTCCCTAATGGCCAGCTCCACACTCAGCCTGTCCCCCGCTAAAGGGCCCTTCCACCCCATGACTCCATAAAGAAGTATGACAAGAATGTAAATATTTAAGATTTTTTTTTTATATACCTGTTATGAGCCAGACAGCATGTGGTGGGTTTATGGGGACACATACATTTTAGTATCACCTGCTACAGGGTGAATATTGTCTGTGAAACCACCCTTGCCCCCAACAGTCTACCTGGTCCAAGATGATGTCCCAGCCAAAGCCCCACTAATATCTTTTTATAACAGAAAAAGAAAAAGAGGAAATATCAAGCCAGCAACAGGCCTTGAGTAGCTACACCATTTGAACTTGTTTGACAAAATTGCTGCAACAAAGGCCACAGTGATGGCCAATACTAATTGTCACTGGGATAAAAATCTAGAACTGTCTGATAAATAGGCCTCCGAGCATGACTGTAGGAGTTACTAGACTAGATTAACTGAGGAAGGACACCATTCCCTCTGGGTCTTGTAAAGGTCAACTGAGGAAGGGTTAACTGGGTCTTGTAAAGGTCGAAGGAGAGCTGGGGGGGTAGCGGCATGAACTAATTCAGTGCAGTGTGACAGGCTGTCCAAGCTCCTGTGTGGCTATGACTTCTTCAAAGCCATGGGCAGTAACCTGGGAGCTAAAATAAGCTCCCTTTAATTTGCTTTTGTCGTCATATTCTATCACACAGCAACAGTAAGGAAACTAAGATAATCACATACGCCGCATGCCTTAAAACAGAAGAAGGGCGAAAGGGCAGTCATGAGAGACAACGAACAAGGAAAGGGCACCAAGCCCACGATGCTAAGTCACTCCACAGTGCATAGTAAAAATGTGACAACTTAAAATAGTCCACTTGTAAAAAAGCTGAGTTAAATATAGGACCTGCTAAAGAAGTACTGCAAGTAACACCGTGTCAGTCACTGGCATGCCTATCACTCTCGGCAGCAAGGAAATGTCACCTAACCAAACAGCCTTGTGTTCCAGAGAGCTGCCTTGTCGCCTGCTTCCCCTCAGCCCCATCCCACTCACACCCCACTGCTTCCGAATAGGAATATCTGACCAGGTGTGCTGCAGCCACCTCCGTCCGTCCGCAGTTTCACAAGGCCCTGCAGCCTGCAAGGTCAGGTCTGCAGACCCTCCTGAGACTCGGTCCTCTTCTCACTGAGTCCTCTGCAGCTGTGACAGGGAAAGCAGCCTTGGTTGTAAGAACACAAGGTAGAGCACTAGCCTAGTATGTGCGTGAGTCCCTGGGTTGGTCTATAGTACCACATCAAAGGAAGAAAGAAAAGAGGGAGAGAGGGGTTGGGGGGGGGGGAAGAAAGAGGGGGGAGAAGAAGAGGAAAAGAAGGAGGAAACAGTATTCTCTTCTGTCTCTCTTGTATTCTGTTGGTGATGCTTGCATCTATGACTCCTGATTTCTTTCCTAGGTTTTTGTATGGCCAGGGTTGTCTCTCTTTCTGATTTCTTTATCGTTTCTATTTCCATTTTTAGATTCTGG